>JAJIBD010009206.1:0-71336 GCA_021461705.1 Cryptotis parvus
GGCTGGACAGGGGTCCCTGGTTCAGACCAAACTTCCTGGGGCTCACGGACTTTCCAATGAAAGCACCTAATCTCTAAAAAGCAGAGTCTGGGACAGGCGTTAGGAATGAGTGGTCTATTTGGGGTCCCGTCCCTGGAGTCAGGAGCAGAACACGTGAATGAGAGAGGGAAACCAGGGCCAAAGGCTGTCACTGGACCATCGCTGGTGGACACTTCACATGTTCAGCTTCCTGACAGATGTTGACTGCAGCTCTGCCGGGCATTCAGAGAGGGGCGGGGACTCTGGGGAGCAATCAGGGACCCAGGGACAGTGTGCAGCACCATCTGCCATGTGTGCCCGGGACCCACAGCACCCAGAGCAGCACCCAGGCCTGAGGGTGCCCCTGCCGTGGCCCAGGCAGGACCAGTACCCAGGCATGCTCCATCCCCACTCTGGAACCAGCATCCGTTCCCTGACCGTGGATCAGCACCTCTCAGGCCAACCTGCCAGAGAGGGGGACCCTCATGGTCCCAAATGACGGTGAGGAGCTGAGCTCCTGGGCCAACCCGCCTTGGGCCAGGCAAGAGAGGAGCAGATCTTGGTGGGGGAGAGGAGCCAGGAGTCTCCGGGGCTGTGTGCTACAGGGTGGCTTTCCCTGACAGACACAGAAACCCAAGGAAGGGCAGCGTGCCCCTAAGAACCGGAAGTAAGTGCCACTGGCTGGCTGCGGGTGACAGGGTGGAAGGAACAGCTCCGAGGTTGTGAGGACGTGGGTGCGGGCCTGTGGGCTTGACTGGCAGAGCGTGCACCCGGCGTGCCCACAGCCCGCAGCTCCAGCGTGGGGAGGGGGATGTTGTCAGTGGACGTGGCCAGCGCTGCTTTGCCTTTCTGAGGTGTTACAGGAAAGAGGCTTTTGGGAGCGTCCACGCCTGTTTGAAAGCAGAAATAAAAGGGAATAATGAACTGGGGAGGGGGCAGAGCGATGGTACAGCAGGGAGGGCGTTTAACTTGCACGCAACCAACCTGGATTCAATCCCCGACATCCCATATAGTCCCCGAGCACCGCCAGGAGGAGTTTCTGAGTGCAGAGCCAGGAGGAACCCCTGAGCATCGCTGGGTGTGGCCCAAAAAGGAAAAAAAAATGAATTAGGGGTCTGGGGGCTGAGCTGGAGGGTCGACGAGTCCAGGAGGTGCGGCAGGACAATCCCCTGGCCCTGGCGACGGGTCACATTTCCCCTGGATAGCATTGGCTCAGGACTGGGGTGAGAGGGGGCTGAGGCAGGGTCGCAGGAGGAGCAGCAGGCGATGGCAGCGCGTGGAGCCCCGAAATGTAGCAAAGGGGAAGCGGCGATGCCCAAGGACGAGGACCGTGAGCTGGACCGAAACAGGCCTCGAGCCCCGAGTGTCCAGACACAGGCTCTGCCTCTCAGCGTCTCCCACGTCAGCCCGCCCGCAGAGCTGAGGCACAGGAAGGCGAGAGCAGAGCCCAGCCGGGGGAACAGCACATGCTGCCCGTCCCTCACCCCCTACCCGGTCCCTCTTGGTCCCTCACCCCTACCAGGCTCACTTGAGGCAGCGCCCCTGGTGGCCAGGGTCCCCCACTTCCTCTTCCCAGAAGTTTCTGTTTTTCTTTTAATATTTTTTGGGACCACACCCAACAGTGCTCAGAGATTACTCCTGGCTCTGTGCTCAGGGGTTACTCCTGGCTCTGTGCTCAGGGGTTACTCCTGGCTCTGTGCTCAGGGGTTACTCCTGGCAGGCTCGGGAAGGGAGCCGTATGGGATGCTGGGGATTGAACCTAGGTCAGCTGCAAGCGCCCTGCAGCTGTGCTATGGCTGCCTGCCCAGGCTCTCCTTTTCCTGCCTGAACCCCGAGGGCCGCCCCCAACTCCTGCTTTCCCGGTTCCCTCCCTGGGTCTCCCTGCGCTCTGTCAAATTCCAGCTCTCTCTGGCCCTCCCCTCGGGACCGCCTGAGTCATCCCCACAGGGCACTGGGTGGACCCCGTGTATGATGTGAGCCGAAAAGCATCCCGGGAGAGATCGCCTTCGCCTGTCCTAGCTCCTGCTCCTGGGGTTTGGTTCCCGGAGCCCTGCCCGCAGCAGCCCCACCGGGTACACGTGAGCCTCCAGCCCACTGGTCACCCCCTGGGAATCCCCCTCCTCTCCAGACGACTCTGCCCCAGGAAAGTTGGCTGCTCGCGAGCTGTGTGTCCCTGGGCAGCGTGCACCCCCCTCTGTGCCTGGGCTCCCTCGGCTGTGAATGGGAACCACAAAGTCCTTGTCACAGAGATGGGTGAACTCTAAAGTCCAGGGATAAGGGGACAGACTGGACGAGACAGCCCGCACAAAACGCACAGGGCCCAGGAGGAGGTGGGTTCTGAGAGATGCAGGGGGTCCTGAGGTGTGTAGGGGCTGGAGAGACCCTCCACACAGGGCCCTTTAGACCGGGTGTTCGCTCATCTGGGGCTCCCCAGGGGAAGGGTGGGGAGCCGGTGCCCAGGGCACATCTGGACACAGCTGGAGAGAGCCGTGTGCAAGTCCCACAGCGCCGGTCCCTGCTCCAGGACGGGGGCCGTGACGGCTGCTCCTGGGGCCGCTGTGCAGGGGAGGGGACGCAAGCGCCTGCAAGGCTGCGACACGTGTGCTCTCATGCATGACATCTGTGCTTGTGTGTCTGTGTGTGTTTTACACGGATGTTTCTTTATACACATGCACATTTTAATAGGTATGGCTGGGCCCTATCTTATGTGCACACATGTGCTCTCATGTATGTGAGTCCTTCCTGTGTACATGTGTGAAAATCCATCCTGTGTACATGCATGTGAATCCTTCCTGTGTACATGTGATCCTTCCTGTGTACATGTGTGAATCCTTCCTGTGTACATGTGTGAATCCTTCCTGTGTACATGCATGTGACTCCTCCTGTGCACATGTGTGTGAATCCTTCCTGTGTACATGTGTGTCATCCTCCCTGTGTACATGTGTGTCATCCTCCCTGTGTACATGCATGTGAATCCTCCTGTGCACATGTGTGTGAATCCTTCCTGTGTACATGTGTGAATCCTCCCTGTGTACATGCGTGTGATCCTCCCTGTGTACATGCGTGTGATCCTTCCTGTTTCCATGCCGGCAGTGTCTTGCCTCCCTGGTGTGCGCGTGTCGACCTCGCATGTGCTCCTTCCTGCCTGTCATCCTTGCCGTGTCCCTGCATGTGTGTCGTCCTTCCCGTGTATGTGCCCATGCGTGTTTGGCGCCCCCGGCCCAGAACCAGCTGTTCGTCTCCTGCTTCCCATTCAGGCAGCGGCAGCTGTGCTGATTGCATTGTTGGAGCCCAGTGGATTAGCCTCACTGCGCTTGTGATGGTAATTTCAGCCTGAGCAGCGGGGCTGGGGCCTCCCATCTTCTCCTGAGGGGCCAGTTGGTCCTAAAGTGAGCCCATGGGTGTCATTTTCAGACCCATTGTGTGAATCATTGTTTTCCATTTTTAAAAACCTGGGGTGCGGTTTAGGCTACACCGGCTGTGCTCAGGACTTTCTCCCAGCCCAGGATGAGACCTGCAGTGCCAGGGGATGGACCCAGAGCCCCAGGGATGGAGCCCAGAGCCCCTGGGATGGAGCCCAGAGCCCCGGGATGGAGCCCCAGAGCCCCGGGATGGAGCCCAGAGCCCCCGGGATGGAGCCCAGAGCCCCGGGATGGAGCCCAGGGCCCCCTGGATGGAGCCCAGAGCCCCGGGATGGAGCCCAGAGCCCCGGGATGGAGCCCAGAGCCCCTGGATGGAGCCCAGAGCCCCCGGGATGGAGCCCAGAGCCCCCGGGATGGAGCCCAGAGCCCCCTGGATGGAGCCCAGAGCCCCCGGATGGAGCCCAGAGCCCCGGGATGGAGCCCAGAGCCCCGGGATGGAGCCCCAGAGCCTCCGGGATGCAATTGCTAGGCCAGTCACGGGGTCGGCTCTTGGACCCCGGACCCACCGCATGTCTCTAGTCCTGGCCGCATGGTCCGTCTGGGCCTGGGTCTGGCCTCCTGTCTCCTACCAGCGGCTCCTCCACCCGCCCAGGCTCCCTCCCGCCCGCAGCCTCCCTGCCTGTCCCCAGGCATGAGCTGCACCCACGTTTCCTGGCGCTTCTGGGTCCCAGGGAACCTGTACCCCAGAGTGCACAGCTGAGTCGGGGCAGGCGGGTCGGGAGGGACAGTCTGGGCCCCACATGAGAGGCGGCTGACCCCCGGGCACGACCCTCAGCCCGGTCTCTCCCTTTAGCTTCCAGAGCAGAGAATGGGGGCTGCAGGAGCGGACAGAGCCCTGGCACAGCGCTGTTCGTTTTATTGGTTTCGGGTGTGTAGTACACCTAGATACGCTCAGGGGATCGCTCCCAGGGGTGGGGAGGCCATAGGGGGCCGCAGACACCCATCCCCGTGTCATCCCCGACCCCCTGATGTTTCTGAATCCCATGCTGCAGCCAGGCGCCCCCGTAGCACACCCCCCGGCTTTGCCCTACACCTCGTCCCCCTCAGTTGGTTCGGTCACTTCTGGGCTCGGATATGCCCTTTTCCCATATAAAGTGAGTAATCAGGGGCTGAGGGGCAGCACTGCCCGTAGGCACCACCCATGGACCCCTAAGCCCTACAGCAGTGATGCCTGAGCACTAAGTCAGGAGTCCACCTGAAAACTTTCTGATGGCCAAAAACTAAAATAATAATGATGATGATGATGATGATAATAATAATAATAATAATAATAATAATAATAATAAATTGAAATTTGGTGGCCAGTGCTTCTTCACTTCCCAGCACTGCAGCTTGCAGAGTCCAGAGGTGCTCTCAGAGAGTGGGCGAGGCTGCAGCCCCGTTTCCAGTGAGGAAACTGAGGCACAGAGACGAGAGACGAGAGACTTGCCCATAACATTGGGTGTTTGCTTCACTTACGTCAGTTGGAGCTGCTGGGTGTCTGGGTGTCTGGTGCTTACCGAGAGAGAGGCAGGCTTGAACCCGGCTGACTCCCGGTGATCCCTATCCCAGCCTCCCCGCCTGCCTGAACTCCAGGTCCGGCGTCCAGGGGGTCACTCTAGAGTCGGCCTTCTCCTAGTGGGGCACAGGAGAACAATGCCACAGTGACTGTCCTGAGAGGCCAGGAGGTCACTGCATGGGGCAGGGCTGGCTGTGAGGGAGGCGTGATGGGCGGGGGCTGCTCGAAGGGTCTCACACACACGCACAGACACACACACACAGACACACAGACACACACAGGACACAGACACACACACATAGGACACAGACACACACAGACACACAGACACACAGACACACACAGGACACAGACACACAGACACACACAGGACACAGACACACACAGACACACACAGACACACACAGACACACAGACACACAGAGGACACAGACACACACAGACACACAGAGGACACAGACACACAGAGGACACAGACACACACAGGACACAGACACACACAGGACACAGACACACACAGACACACACAGACACACACAGACACATACACAGACACACACAGACACACACAGACACACACAGACACACACAGACACACACAGACACACAGACACACACACAGGAATGCCCCTGGGTCACAGGGGACTCTACCAGGCTGGATTCTGGTCTCCTTCCTGTCTGTCATGCGACCACTGACCCCCCTGGGTGACTCTGGTCCTTGCCTGAGTTCTTGCTGGAGCTACAATGGCCGAGACTCAGGTTCATCCAAGAACCTCTGGGTCTCCGGCTGCGTGGGGCCGGGATATACCTGGGGGCTGCGTTCAAACCCCAGCTCTGCCTTTCATTTGTGTGACCTCGGGGCAAATGCCTCCGCCAGCCTCCACATCCTCGCTGGCAAGGAAGAGGAGGAGGGGGGGGGGGGATGAGGATGAGGAGGGTGATGGTGGTGGTCGAGGACAAAGAGGCTGATGCGGGTGCTGAGGTGGGTACTGAGGTGGATGAAGATGATGGCGCCTGAGGATGAGAAGGTCTCAGGCACTGCTGCGCAGATAAAGTGAGACTCTAGGGCAAGGCGGGCACGTAGGGCAACCTGTGCCTGCCATTGCCCTCCAGGGTGGCACGAGGAGAGAATCCGAGGGGAGGAGGCAGCCGCCTGCCGAGGGTCTCATCAGACTGGTCCCAGCTGCTCCTGGAACTGGGCGTTGCCGGAGGGTGGGGGGTGGCTGAGCTATGGAGTAACATTGGGGGATTGGGTCCAGCTGGGGCAGACCCTCCAGGCCGGGCCCAAGAACAGATGGGACTTTGCACACTGATGGGCCCAGGGAACTAGGCTGGCGTGGAGAGCAGGTAGGCGGTGCACCCCAGAAGACCGGCCTGGGTTGGCCCCAGCCCCCTCTACCCCGCTCTCAGGCCTCAGCCACTTGGGCGCCACCGTGTAGATTTTTGCCTTCTGAGTGAGCATTGCCATAATTTATTTCATGCTTGTCTTCATTTTAAATTTATTTTTTCATTTAATTTTGGGGGGAAATCTGAGTTATGCTCACATGGTTCAAAAATCAAAAAGTGTAAGAAGCAATTTGGGGTGAGTCGGCTTCCTGGCCCAGTCCAGCCGCCGGCCCCCTCCTGGCCAGGGCAATTCTTCTGTTCTCAAAGGAAAAGTTAAACCGGTTGCCCCGTGGTATGGACAATGCCGCACAGCGTCTAATAACTTGCTTTTTCTGCTTCATGTTTTCATTGAATCAACGTTTCCATTTCATGAACTGAAATGAAAAAAACAAGCAAACAAAGATACTTGGGGGAAACAAAGGCAGGTGTGACGAAAGTGCTCACAACCGGGTGTCTGCTGAGGTCCACCCACCGTCTGCTCCAGAGGGCCCGACCAGGTGCTAGGGGGAAGCGAACTCACCCAGGGAAAGGTGCCCCATCCCGTGAAATGATCAAAGACCACAATGGATGGAAAGTGCTTCCCGCTTTGGGCTTGGTGCTTTGATGTATTTGGGGGTGGGTGGGTTGGGCCATACCCAGCAATACTCAGGCCATACTCAGCAGTACTCAGGGCTGACCCAGCAGTACTCAGGCCATACTCAGCAGTACTCAGGGCTGACCCAGCAGTACTCAGGCCATACTCAGCAGTACTCAGGGCTGACCCAGCAGTACTCAGGCCATACTCAGCAGTACTCAGGGCTGATCCAGCAGTACTCAGAGCTGACCCAGCAGTACTCAGGCCAGACCCAGAAGTACTCAGGGTGTTATGCTTAGGGCTCACTCCTGGCGGTGCTCAGGGGGCCAGCAGTCAGCGCGTGGGATGGAGCAAGGGTGGCCGCATGTAAGGTGTGAGCCTTAATCCATGTCCTGCCTCTCCAGCCCAGACTGGTTCCTTTAATGCAGCTGACAGCTGAGCCCCCCTAGAAACAACTCGTTTCGTTTGCTTACCAGAGGCTGGAAGAGGAGTGTACGTACCAGGCTAATGCAGCACGCACCCCACTCCTGGTCCCCAACCCATTTGTTTAGGGGCCACACCCTGTGATAGGGAAACACAAGGGTGCCAGGGATCGAGCCTGAGTTGGCCTGTGTTACCGCTGTGCTATTGCTCTGACCCCTGTCCACATCTCTGCCCGGGGTCCCCGCCCTACATGGAGACAGCAGTCTCACATTCTCTTCCTCTTTGGATCTTCTCCAGTTTGTTCTGGTCAGTCTAGCTATGTGCTAAGTTCTCAGGGCTTTTTGAAAGAGTCAGATTTTGATGTCATTAATTTTCCTCAGTTTCTTTTCTTCTGATTTTTTGTCTTTCCTTTTTTATGCTTGCTTTTGGTTTTGTTTCCTTTTCCACTGTGTTCAAGTAGATTGGTTTATTAATTACTTATCTTTATTGATCTCGTCCTTTCAACTTTTAAATTTTTTTAAATTTTGTTTTGGGGGCCACATCCAGCTATGCTCAGGGCTTGCTCCTGGTTCTGACTCAGGGATTAGTTCTGGGGAGCTCAGGGGTGCCAGGACAGCACCTGGGTGGGCTGCGTGCAAGGAAAGCACCTTCCCCTCTCTATTATCTTTGGCCCCTCTGTGTCCCATTCAAATCTGATTATTTATAGTAAGTTTTAAATCTAAATCGTCTAAGTTTTCCTCTAAGCAATGTTGGTGGTATCTCAGATATTTAGGGGTATAATGTCTTTGGTTTCACCCATTATAAGTACTTTTGCTTTCACTGTATCACTGTATCACTTCTCGTTCATCATCGATTTTTTTTGAGCGGGCCCCAGTAACATCTCCATATGTCCTGTCTCGTGCAAGTAGAGCCCAAGGGCATCTGCTTGCTCCAGGAACATAAAGATCCTCAAACCATTCCATCAGGTCATGGGAATGAGGTCTATAATTGTTACTGGTATTTGGCATATCAAATACAACACGGGTAGCTTGCCAGGCTCTGCCGTGCGGGTGGCATACTCTCGTAGTCACCTCTGATACTTTTCCTTTATTCAAAATAAATTTTGAATTTTCTGGGGGCCAGAGCAATAGTACAGTTGGTAGAGCATTTACCTTTCACGTGACTAACCTGGGTTCAATCCCTGACATTCCATATGGTCCCATGAGCATCACCAGGAGTAATTCCTGAGTGTAGAACCAGGAGTAACTCCTGAGCATCACCGGTATAGCCCCAAAACAAATCATATATTTTTTATATTTTCCTTTGACCCAGTGGAATTATGTTAAGGAGTATATCATTTATTTCCCACATACTTGTGAATTTCCCAGTGTTTCCCTTTTTATTGATACCTAACTTCAGTTTCTATTGCCAAGCACTGGGTGGATCATTTCCTTTGGAACGAATGGCCTTTCGCTTTGTGATCTGCCATGATCAATGCTGAAGAATGTCCCCTCTGCGCTCAGGAAGAAAGTGATTTCCTGTTGCTGAGTGGGGACAGCGACAGATGTCCACAAGGGATAAATAATTATGTGATGTGAGAGAGATGTTAGCTATTGCGACAGCCATAATTAAATTGCAATATATAAATACAAATGTGTCAAGGCAACATTTCATGTGCCTCAAACTTACCTAATAGTCTGTCGATCAATATAATTAAAATATATATCATGTATACATCTCCCTAAGGTTATTATTCACAACTGTTGAAATATGTAATACACTGAATATTATACCTACTCTAACATTATATAAAATGTATTGAATTTGGGGCGGAGCAATAGCCCAGCGGGTAGGGCGTTTGCCTTGTGCGTGGCTGGCCTGTGCGGGCCTGGGTTCGATCCCCGGCATCCCATCTGGTCCCCGAGTGCTGCCAGGAGTAATTCCTGAGTGCAGAGCCAGGAGAAACCCCTGAGCATTGCCAGGTGTGACCCAAAAAAGCAAAAAAAAAAATGTATTAAATTCTATTTATGCATTACAATTACAAGTTGTTTGTCAGAATTCTATTATGTCATTCTGGGATAGAATGAGTTAGGTGATGGTTACCTAACACAGATAGCAGCGAGGGTTCTATTATACATACTCGTCCACCTGGGGCTTCCTCCAGGCCTCAATTGCAGGCATCTGGCCTCAGCCCCACAGCCGCCTTTTCTGCCCTGGCCGCCTGTCCCCAAGACCCTGAGACACCTGCTTAGCCAACGTGAAAACACCAGCCCCATTGACTGTGACTACAGAAAATACGTTGCAGGAAGTAATACGTCTGAGCTCCTTTCACTTCCAAAGCCAGCCTGAATCTCACAGAGAGCCCTCGCTGCTGGCGCCCATCTCCTTCCATCTTTTTTGTATTATGAACATTGAAAATGCTCTTGGATTGAGGGCTGGAGTAATAGCACAGCAGGGAGGGTGCTTGCCTTGCGTGTAGCTCACCCAAATTTGATCCCGGCACCACCAGGAGTGATCCCTGAGCACAGAGCCAGGAGTAAACCCTGAGCACCTCGGGTGTGGTTCCAAAACAAAACAAAGTTCTCAGAATTAGATAGAATGACTCTCGGTACCTGTGCTAGGGTCAATCACTATAAAATGCTCCTGAGAGGCTGGAGAGAGCAGACCGGAGGTGAGATAAGGAGGTGAGATACTTCCCGGCATGCAGCTGGCCCTGGTTCGATTCCCAGCATCATACCTGGTCTCCTGAGCATTGCCAGGGGTCACTTCTGAGCACAGAACCAGGGAGAGCCCCTGAAAATTGCTGAGAGTGACTCTCAAATAATCCCCCAAAAAAAAAAAAACTCGATTGATTTTGCTTTTTCCTTGGAAAGGGGAGTTTTCCCGGCCATGGTTAGTGATCTGGGAACACTCCCAGTGATACGGGCCTGAGAACATGATAGTTAGGGGTCTGCATAGGCAAAACACAGGCCCCAGCAAGTGTGTGTGTGTGTGTGTGTGTGTGTGTGTGTGTGTGTGGTGTGCATGCGCGTAGCATGTGTATACTGTAGCGTGCAAACAGAAGAGTTGCCTAGAATAATGTCAAGGAAATCCAAATTTCACAGGTAAAGCTTTTTGTTGTTGCTGCTTTGCTTTTTAAGCTTGACAATGCTCAGGGCTTACTCTTGGCCCTGTGCTCAGGGATCTCTCACGGCGGGCTCAGGGGACCAGGTGGGATGCTAAGGATCAAATCCAAGTCATGAGCGTTCAAGGCAGATGCCCTCCCTGCTGTACTATCTCTCAGTCCTAGTTAAGGGTATTTTAAGTCACCCCAAAACCGTCAGGCATCTAAACAATGCGGGCAACTTCTTCATATTTGTTCCTTTATTTTTTAGTGAAAAGGGGGATTTATTGAGAACTGGGGGCTGAGGACAGGAAGAGCCTGGCCCACCTTCATGGACTCGGCTCCCCAGGAGTGCTCAGAGCAGCTGTGCCAGACTGCGCTCAGGGAACAGTTGCGGCTTGGAGCGTCCGTGTCTGCTTCACTGAGGCGTGTGTTCTGTGGTGGCACAGTCCTAGGAAGATGCCCCCTTCTTGCCGGGCATCCCCTTCAACAGCGCCGAAAGTCTTGCGCGGGCTGGAGCTGGCCTTCGCTGTCAGCTGGTGCTCATCTTCTTCCTGGTTCCCATCTCATTCAGATCCCCACGGAGCTTCTGGGCTGGACCAGGTGTGCCGTCTTAGGGGCCTTAACACAGGCCTTTCTTTGGGCCCCTAGTTTTGCTCCATGGTGGTCACGCCCTTCGAGATCTTATTTTCTATCTTGGATTGTATCAAATGGTTCCTGGTCCAGAAAACCCCCCCGGCAGAATAGAACACGAGTGCAAACAAGACCTTCGTGTTGCGTTTGTTCGTGAAGTTTCACGAAGGTCCTAAATAATTTGCCATCCCCCTTCCCCCGTTTATGCCTTTTATCTCGCCTCCAAGCCGGGTCACGGACCCTCCGATCAGTGCATGCTGTGGAGCAAGAGTGAGTCTGAGAATGACAGTCAAGCACGTGGGTGCAGGGCTGGGAGAGCACGAACCCCACCTCCTCGCCCCCAAGGGGCAGCACCACGGACGGAATTCACTTCCTGCTGCCCTTTACCGGGCATCTGACTTCTCTGAACTTGTCTCAGGAACTGGCCTCTGCAGGAAGCGCAGGGGACGGCTGTAGGCACCCCGCGCACCTGCTTAGCCTCCCCGGAGAGGCTGGGCATTATTTATGGAGACGTCCGGGTGACAGGGGGAGCTTCTGGCCAGGAACTGCCGGTGGTGTCACAGCTTAACCCACTGACATCGGAACGCCCTGCGGGGAGCATTTCTCCAGCAAAGGGTAGTGGGTCAGGAGCCGCCATGGCGTCGTTTCAAAGCAATAATAAAGATATCAGAGGGGCGATCTGTCAGGCAAAGACGTGGCTGGCGAGCGCCGGGCAGCAGGTGGTGCCGAGCAGCGCAGGGTCGGCACCAGATGTTCCACTTCCTGAAATAGACATGTCAGGTCTGGGGCTGTCAGAGCCCTCATTAGCACATCAGCCTAGACGCACCCCCGCGCCCTGACATCTTACTCAGGGGTGGCACCTGGTAGGGGACCCTGCTCCAACCTGAGACCCAGGCTGGGATGGGAGGGCTGCGAAGGATGGGCCCTTCTCTTCAGGCGAAACTGAGGCCTTTGCAGAAAGTACCACAGAGGCTGCTCTGGGTCCACTGCCGAGGCTGCCCAGGCTGGGAAGAGCCGAAAGTGTAGCATTCTCTGTGTGGCATTCCCTGTGTGGCATTCTACCATAGCATTCTCATGTGGCATTCTACCGAAGCGTTCTCTCCGTGGCATTCTCTCGATGCCATTCTCTCTGTGGCACTCTTTCTGTGGCACTCTCTCTGTAGCTTTCTCTGTGGCATTCTCTCTGTGGCACTCTCTCTGTGGCTTTCTCTCTGTGGCATTCTCTCTGTGGTATTCTCTCTGTGGCACTCGGTGGCTTTCTCTCTGTGTGGAATTCTCTGTATGACATATTCTGGCTCAGGACCCAGGCAGGGAGCTCCTGACTGTGACTTGGGGTCTTCCTTCCGTTGATCACCTCCCTCCCCATGGCTGCCATCTCCACAGGGCACTTGTCTTTACATTTTCTCTTGTTGGTTTTGGATCACACCCAGAGCTGCTCAGAGCATCTTCCTAGCTCTGCACACAGGAATCACGTTTGGGGGTAGGGTGGGGACGGTATATAATGCTGGGGATCGAACCTGGGTCAGCTACCTGCAAGGCAAGTGCCTTACCCACTGTAGGTTTTGAGTGAAAAAAGCTCTTTGGCTCATTCACACTTTCATTAAATAAGTGAAAGCTTGGTAGATTCTCTTTGAACAAAACCCAAACCAACACCAAAACTCTATTGGGTCACCAGGTCAGAGGTCAGGGCAGAAGTGAGGCCAGTGGGGCTGGAGCGAGCCCGCGGTGGCGTTGCCTGCCGGCCGCCTGTCGGTTCGAATCCCGATCCCAATGTTCCCCAGCACCACCAGTAACCCCTGAGCCTTCGCGGGTGTGCCCCAAAGAAAAAAAAAAAGAGGGGCCAGTCTTCAAAGGGATGGAGGTGAGGGTAAGCAAACGGAGCTGAGTGTGCCCTGTGGGGCCCTCGTGACAGAAGAGGCTGCCACGGCCGTGGGCAGAAGCTTGTGTCCCCAGGAGCCCCGGGAGAAGAAATCAGGAGACCCCAAGCCTCTGGAGCCCGGATGCCGCCTTCCGGCAGGAGACCCTGAGTCTGGGCTGGGCCTGGCTGCTCGTGGTCCCCAGGCAGGATGCTGCTTTCAGGACAGTAGCGGGCTCCCACACTTGTGGCACCTGCTTCTGTGGCCGTCCCCGGGCAGCTGCCGGCCCTGCCCTGGACTCATGACTCCCTTTTCCAGGTCATCTGGAGAGAGGTGCTTGACAGGTGACCATTCACTCAACTCCTGACCCACAATTGCCAGCTCCTTGCGGGACCATGCTGGACAGCGTCCATCCATGCAGCACAGGGACGCTGCGGCTGCCCAGACCACCACACACTGACAACCTCTCCAGCCTCATAGGAGCAGTTGGGGACCCATTCCAGGGAGAAACAGGTCCCCAACGCTGGAACAGGTCAGGAACTCCTGGGCCCTAGAACCGAAAGAGACTCTCACACCACAGAGGCTGCCAGACCCGGCCCAGGCAGAACAGGACGAGCACCCCGAAAACAGCGGCCCGGAGCACCGGGTCTGCTGCCACTGGCCAAGCTGCCTGCTGGCCTTCTCGGATGCAGGGACCTGGGTTCCCAGCCCCGGGAGAAGGCGAAGCCAGCCTCCGGGGAGAGGAGCTGTAATTATTTCGTGCAGATTGAGTGCTTCTGACAGAAAGGAGGGAGGGGGAAACAATTAGCCCCGCTTTGCAGGCCGCTGGTATTTCTCTCGCACGGAGCATTGCAGCCCGAGACGCTGTAATTAGACCTTGGTAATAACAGGCTCGGTGTCTCCTGCGCCCTGTCAGGGAGAAGAATCCATCTTACGGTAATTGCAGGGTTGGCGCTTTCTGAACGTCTCTTTCCGCTAGCCTGGGCCCTTCCCGGGGGAGCTGGCAGGGCCCACGGAGCGAACGCGCCCTGGGCTGGAGTGCAGGGTGCGGCGGGAACAGGTCCCCGGGAGCTGGCGTGAGCACTGGGTTCAGAGCCGCTACGCGCGGTGCTCACTCTCCTACCATCCTTCCAGACAGCCAGAGGCAGACTCAGAACTAGGGGTCCTGGCTGTGCCGCTCGGTGGCTCTCACCTCCCTCAGGGCCAGAGACGAGCCCTCTTGAGGGGCTGCAGCTTCTACCGGGGGCATCTGGGTCATTGTTTCTTCTCCTTCCAACCCTCCAGGTTCCTGTGCACATGCCTCTCTTGCACCTACCCCAGGACCTTTGCATATGACTGCCCCAGGATCCTTAATACACCTGCCCCATGGGCTCTGCACAAACCTGCCTTGGCCCTTCCCACACGGCTGTCCCAGGGCCTTTGCACATGCCTATCAGAGGGTCTTGGCCGTGGCTCTTTCTCCTGGAGGTTTTGCGCCAGAAATTTGCTGTCACCCACTTTACGTCCTGATCAGAGAATCCCTCTGGGGAAAATCTCCCCTCTAGCCTCCATCATGTCCATCTGCCAGCTCTCCGCTTCTCTTTGCTGACCACCTTGCAACTCCCCTTGAACTCACTCCTAAGATCTTCTCTGCATGGTCATTGGGGTTCCCTGCTGTGTGCCAAGAGGCTGGAGCTAGCGCCTGCCCCACCTTGGGCTCCCATGTGTGGTACAGCTGGCTGGGCTTGTCCCATGGTGCTGCCCAGCCCCTCCCCCCTGCTTACACCATGCCCAAGTCAAGGCTGAAATTCTGTGCAATAAACCATCACCATCTGGCCCCCTGCCCCATGGGGGGGCAACTCAGAGGTGAATGCCCCAAGTGGGTGAGTCCCTGGGGCCAGCAGGGCTGTGTTGCATTTCTGCAGAAAGCTGGGAAGAAAGGGAGCGAATGCCTGAGAAGCAGGGGTGGGGAGCAGAGGCACTCAGACTCACTGGGCATGTCCCGAGAGCGGCATCGGCTGTGTGTGCCTGTGGCACTGTCCACCATGTCCGCTGGCCGCCCCAGTCCTAGGCTACAAGGTCAAAGTGGCCCTTCACTGACTCTTCCTCCCCAGAGCACAGGAGAACCCCTCAGCACGTGGTGGGGAGCATGTCTGGCTCTCTTGCCCCCGGAGTCGCAGGGACGGACTGGGCTCAGGACTTGGGGTTCACACTGAAGTCTCAGCTCACACGACTCTTGGAAGTGCCGCAGGCTGTGCCACCTGCTTTGGAAGGGCCTCGGCCCGCTCTGAGAGGTCACAGTGCTCGTGAGTGATCAGATGGGGACAGGGCTCCAGCCGACCGTGGCTGACGGGCTTCAGAAGCAGCTTCCTGCCTGCAAATAGGGGTGTGAGAACACCTCCAAAATGAGGTCTAAGGGGCTGGAGAGAGAGTCCAGCGGGGAGGGCAGTTGCTTTGTATGTAGCTGACCTGGGTCTGATTCCTGATACCCTATGAACCCCCGCTGCCAGGAGTGATTCTTGAGCATAAAGCTTGATCACTTGATCACTTGAATCCGTCTTATTCATCGATTTGCTTGAGCGGGCGCCAGTAACATTTCCATTGGACCCTATCACGTGCCAATGTAGCCCAATGGCATCTACGCATAAAGCTAGTCAGGACTAATTCCTGAAGAGCCAGGAGTAACCCCTAAGCACTGTTGGGTGTGACTCAGAAAAAAAATTAAAATAAAACAGAGGTTTAAAATCTCGACAGAAACATGACTGGTCGCACCAACAAAGGAAGAAGAAGCAACACGGTTATGTGGATAAGAGTAATCAGTAATAAGAGTTATGAAGGGCTGAGCTGGAGAGGGTACAGCAGGGAAGGCTTCAACAGCGCCCGACCAGGTTTGATTCCCCAACCGCCGCCAGGAGTCATTCCTGAGTGCAGAGCCAGGAGGCAGCCCTGAGCATCACCGGTGGGGCCCCTGAGGTAGCGCGTGGGCAGGTTCTTCCCCTGCACACAGTGACCTCAGTGTGAACTCTGACACTGCTCTGGTCCCTGAGCACTGTGGGGTCAAGCTCTGAGCACTGTGGGATCAAGCCCTGAGACACAGCCAGGAATAAGCCCTGAGCATTGTGGACTGAGGGAGGGAGGGAGGGAGGAAGGGAGGGAGGGAGGGAGGGAGGGAGGGAGGGGGGGGAGGGGGGAGAGGAAAGGAGGGAGGGAGAGAAGAAGTGTCTGGGGGAAAGGAGATCAGAATCTCAGGCCTAGAGAGAGGGTAGTGGGGAGGGGGTTTTGTCTTCGAGCACTGCGAATATAGCCTTCAAAGCAAAAAATAAAATCAACCAAATGCAAACCATAGTGATCACGATCACGACAATCCGATCTTCCCGTTAATCATCTATTTGCTAGAGCGGGCACCAGTAATATCTCAATATGTCCTGTAATGCTGTAGAGCCAGGGCATCGGCTTGGACAGGACATAAAACCTCAAACCATTTATCAGGTCGATCTAATATATTTTACTGGCATTTGGCATATCAAATACAACCAAGCAGCTGCCGTCGGGAGGCATCTCTCTAAACACCTCAAATAAACCTTTATAACCGCGGCCAGCTGGCCATGATGGCTGTCGGCTGGGTGGAGTTCTGATGAGAGGAAGTCCAATGTGGAAAATGGCGGCGCCCTGGAGTGGGTGGGGTCGTCTGGCTTTTGTGAGGTTCTGCGGGGTGGTGGCGGCTGGACCCACATGCCTCCCGACTGCCTCATGACCGGCTGGGCAGGGAGGCCCGCTCTGCCCCATGTCTGAGAGTCTCTGGACCAGCATACCTGGGCCGTTGAGGAAGAAACTGCTCCAGGGTGGGTGTCGATGATCCGGGCCGTGATGGGCTGGTCGGCTGGGTGGAGTTCTGATGAGAGGGGAAGTCCAATGTGGAAAATGGCGGCGCCCATGGAGTGGGTGGGGTCGTCTGGCTTGTTGTGAGGTTCTGCCGGGGTGGTGGGCCAAGGCTGGAACCCACCATGCCTCCCGACTGCCTCATGAGCGGCTGGGCACAGGGAGAGCAGGAACCGCTCTGCCCTCATGTCTGAGAGTCTCTGGACCAGCATACCTGGGCCGGATTAGAAGAAACTGCTCCAGGGTGGGTGTCGATGATCCGGGCGGTGATGGGCTGGTCGAACCATAGTGAAAAGGCAATAAATTAAAAGGAAGATTAGATGCTGGAAAAACAACACAGCAGTCCATTCAGACAGGCGGGATGGACGCAAACGGCTAGTGTCCTCCAAAGTGTGTCTTCGAATGGCTCGGATGGAAAAGACAGTCACGTTCCACAGTCACAACTTCCTTAAGTACTTGAAAGACTTCTAAAAACGTCATAAAAACAAGTTTATTAGAGAGTAAAAATGGCTACAAAGTTAGATGACCAAACCATCACTGATGGCCTCAGCACGAGCAAGAATACTTGGAGGCGAGGAGGAGAAAATGCCAGATAAGAATGTAGGTACTGGGGCCAGAGCGACAGCACAGCAGGGGAGGGCGTTTGCCTTGCACGTGGCCCACCGGGTTCGATCCCTGGCATCCCATATAGTCCCCCAGGCACTGCCAGGAGTAATTCCTGAATGCAGAGCGAGAAGTAACCTCTGAGCATTGCCTGGTGTGACCAAAAAACACAAAAAGCACCAGATTGCATCTGACCAATGAGACTGCACATGTGTCTTTATGCAAATGACGGGATGTGGGGAACCAATCAGACTGAACATGCAGTCAAGGGTTTATAAGAGAACCAATCAGAGGGGCCGGAGCCATAGTACAGAAGGGAGGGCATTCATTGCCTTGAACACGGTGGACCCTGGCATCCCATGTGGTCCCCTGAGCACCGCCAGGAGTGATTCCTGAGTGCAGAGCCAGGGAGAAACTCTTGAGCATCGCCGGGTGTGACCAAAAAAGACAGGGAAAAAAGAGTAGCCTGAAGAGAAACTGGACACACCAAACCACTCATGACCAGAAGACCCAAAGCCAACTCAAGAGGGGTTTGAAAATCCCAAGGGCAAAGCAGACGTTGCATTTTCTGATACGTTTAGAGCAAAAGCGATCGGAATACAATCCTAAACAAACACGTTGAGATGATGCTGTGACGATGGGGGGGAGGGAATCTGGGGACATCGGTGGAAGGGAGTGGACGCTGGTGAAAGTTCTGGTGTTGGAACATCACATGCGGAACTCAACCATGAATAACGTTGTCATTCACGTGATTCGACTAAAAACAACAATCTCTTGACTCGGGAGAACTATGGGGGTTTCCAGTGGAAATGGGATGGGAGGATGAGCAAGGGGTCACTGGGAGGATGGGGGGGGGGGGGGCGCTGCAACCTGGGCTTGGGTGTGGTGCGAAGACCAGACGTTTGGCTCCCAGGTCTCTGCAGGCGATCGACTGAGTCCAAGGAAAGGAGAAATTTATGTGACATGCCCTCCTTTGCCCACCAAAGTGGTTTTTTTTTTTTTTTTTCTTTTGGGTCACACCTGGCGATGCTCAGGGGTTTCTCCTGGCTCTGCACTCAGGAGTTACTCCTGGCGGTGCTCAGGGACCACATGGTATGCCGGGATCAAACCGGGCCTGCACAGGCTGGCGGCGTGCAAGGCAACGCCCTACCCGCTGGGCTATAGCTCCAGCCCGTGCCCACCAAAGCTTTGGTCCAGGGGTTAGGGGACGTGAGAATCAGGTGGAAAGGCCTCTTAGGGTGTTGCTTGGCAGGGCTGCTCTGTTCTCTAGATGGCAGAGATGTTTGGCGGGGGGGGGGGGGGCGGGCGGCCGCGCCTCTGTGTTCAGGGCTCACTCCCGGCACGCCTGAGGGCCCTAAGAGGTGCTGGGGATCGAACCCAGGTCTGCCAGTGCAAGACCAGTGCCTTCCCGGCTGTCTTGTCGCACCAGTCCCTGGACAGTCTAGATTCTGACACTTCTCTAGGTGTCAGCCCACGATTTTAGCAGAGCCCTGTCCAGCCTCCAGGGAGCCAACTCCTGCCCGCTCCGCACTGGGCACCTGTGAATTTCTGTCTTTGCCCCTGTGCTAAGGGGTGAGGGAGGCGCCTTTGGGACGTCAGCCTGCTGGAGACTGCCCAGCGCCGAGCTCCACATCTCAGAGAAATCCAGGTCAGCCTGTGTCTTGCCGTCTCTGGGGAGCAGGAATGTTGGCACTAAGAACAGACTTGACCTTGCTAGACAGCCACACAGCTACAGCCGCACAGCTGCACAGCTGCACAGCTACAAATAGTTACAGCCTCACAGCCACACAGCTACAGCCATACAGCTGCACAGCCGCACAGCTAGTCTCACAGTCACATAGCTACAAGCCACACAGCCACACAGCCTCACAGTCATACAGCTACAAACCATCCAGCTACAAATAGTTACAGCCTCACAGCCACACAGCTACAGCCGCACAGCGCACAGCCGCAGCTACAAACCATCCAGCTACAAATAGTTACAGCCTCACAGCCACACAGCTACAGCTGCACAGTTACAGCCACACAGCCACATAGCTGCAAGCCACACAGCTACAGCCTCACAGCCACACAGCCACACAGCTACAAACCACATAGCTACAGCCTTACAGCCGCACAGCTACAGCCACACAGCCACACATCTACAGTTCACAGCCACATAGCTACAAGCCACACAGTTGAACAGCCTCACAGCTTCACCGCTACAAACCCACAGTTACAGTCGCACAGCCTCACAGCTTCAGTCACACAGCTGCACAGTCACACAGCTACAGTCTCACAGACACATATCTACAAGCCACACAGCTACAGCTACACAGCCTCCACAACTACAAGCCACACAGTTGCAGTCGCACAGCCTCACAGCTTCAGTCGCACAGCTGCACAGTCACACAGCTACAGTCTCAAAATCACATAGCTACAAGCCACACAGCTACAGCTGCACAACCTCACAACTACAAACCACACAGCCTCACAGCTACACGGCTGCAGTCACACAGTCGCACAGTCACACAGCTACAGTCTCACAATCACATAGCTACAAGCCACACAGCTACAGCCACACAGTCTCACAGCTACAAACACACAGCCTCGCGCAGCACAAGCACCTCAAATCCTAGCTACAAACCACAGCCTCACAGCTACACGGCTGCAGTCACACAGGCATAGAGTACAGATGCACAGCCGCAAAGCAGAAGAGACACCAAGCTGCACAACCACTGTCTCATGGCCACACAGTACAGCCACAGCCTCACAGTCACTCAGCCGCATAGCCGCACAACCAAACAGCCACACAGCCATCTATCACAGCACAGCTCTGCAACCAAGCAGGGAGTGGCACAGGGACCAGTCACAGAGGTTCCCTTCTTTCCCTTCCTCCCCCTTCCTGCCTTCTTTCCTTCCTTCCTTCTCTCTTTCTCATCTTTGAGCCACACCTGGCAATGCTCAGGACTTACTCCTGGTTCTACACTCAGGAATTACCCTTGGTGTGCTCAGGGGACCATGGAGGTGCCAGGGAATCGAACTCAGGTCAGCCGCGTGCAAGGCAAACGCCCCTCCACTGTACCATCTTGCTGGCCCCATTCCTGGTGGTTTCTGACCCAGGAGCCAGGAGAGACTCTGCCATCTGCCACCTGCCACACCCTAGGGTTCCCGTGCAGGACGCCGGCGGCCATGCGCTGAGGACCAGACGGGGCGTCGGCGTCTCTCCTGCCTGCCTGTCGTTAGCCTCGTGTACCCCTGACGGGATGATGGATTGCTTTGTGGTTCCTGCAAGAAGAGGCTCCCAGACATTCATGGAATGTCATCGCTGCTGACGGCACAGCGGCCCCACGGGAACGGGAAAGATACGCGCCAGGGCAGCACCCCAGAACCAGGGCCCCTGCCCCATCGCTCCGTCGCTCCATTTTTGAAACACACACCCCGTGTCTGAGAAGCAGCCCTGGACCGTCTTCTGTGGGCTGGTCCTGGCTCTGCTCTCAGCCTCCCCATGAGAGGTCTTATTTTCTGTATAGAAAATTTACATTATTTACTCTTTTTTTTTTAAGCTGGGGCATGATTTATATATTATAATAGTCATCATTTAAGGCATGCAATGAGAACATCACGTAGGCGCTGGAGAGATAGGCCTGGGGCTGTGGCACCTGCCTGGCAAGTGACCAACCTGATTTGATCCCTGGCACCATAAAGGGCTTCCCCAGCACCGGCCAGGACGAAGCCCTGAGTATTGGCTGGCGTGGCCGCCCCAAACAAACAAGGGTACGGTGTTGGGTTCTACCGCTCCTTCCATGGCTCTCTCCTTCCAGAAAGCCATTGTCCCCCCCCCTTAAAGATTTCCCGCTTTCAGCAGTCTGATGCTCTGCCCCTCTGGGTCCTGGCTCACTGTTGGTCTCTGCAGCTGACCCCTTGGGTGACTGCACTGAAGGGAATCAGAACTAGGCAGTGTTGGGTCTCCCCATCAGCTGCCTGATGTGTCTTTGGAGCGGTTTTCTCAGTGGTGCTCAGGTGCTTAGGGGTTGGCGGGGGGGTCAAACAGGGCCAGGCTTATGTTCTTCCACGTCTCTCCCTGGCCCTTTCATGACAGTTCAAGGTTCACATATGCGTGTATCTTGTATCAGTGTTTCATTTCTTGGTTTGGGTTGTATAATATTCCTCTATATTATTCAGCCTAATGTAAGTACATGTATACACACATATAAACTGTTATATATAGGGGCTGGAGTGATAGCACAGTGTTTATGGTTCTTGCCTTGCATGTGACTGACCTGGGTTTAATCCTCAGCACCCCATAGGGTCTCCTGAGCCCCACCAGGAATGATTTTAGAGTACAGAGCCAGGAGTAAGCACTGAGTATTGCGCTGGGTTTGCCTCGCCCCACCAAAGGGAAATCACATATATATATGTGTATGTGTGTGTGTGTGTGTGTCGCTTGTCTTGTATCACTTGTCTTCCTGTTGTTCATCGATTTGCTCAAGTGGGCACCAGTAATGTCTCCATTCGTTCCTGTCACGTGCTAGTGTAGCCCAAGGGCATCTGCTTGCTCCAGGACATGAAGAGCCTCAAACCATTTGTTCAGGTCATGGGAATGAGATTCATCATCATTACTGTTCTTGGCATATTGAATACAACACGGGTAGCTTGCTAGGCTCTGCCGTGCAGGTGGGATACTCTCGGTAGTAGGTAAGGTCTCAGTTATTTATTTACTGATGAACCGTGTGGTCACAAAGTGGCCATGTGCAACAGGGAGAGCCAATAGCAGCTCTGCCCTGCGTAGCTGTGTCTCTGGTTCAATGTACCTGGGCTTGAAATAGGCTTCTCTATAGGGTGGGACTCTGACGAGCTGGGCTGGAGATTGACTTTTCTTCTTGGGAGGAGCTCGGTAGAGCTGTGGAGTCCGGGTGTTGAAAAATGGCTGCCATCATGGTGCAGGGGTTCCTCTGGCTTCTTCCGAGGCTCTATTGGGATGGTGGATCAGGGCCCGAACCCGCCCTCCCTCCCGGATGCCTCATTATTGGCCGAGCACAGGGAGAGCCGGTAGCAGCTCTGTCCCATGTAGCTGTGTCCATTGCCAGGTATAAACCCTGAATCTGCCTGGTGCGGTGTTCTGTTGACATTCAAAACTTTAATCCTCTTTAGTCCTTTTGTTCCAAGAGCAGCATCATTATCACCTTTGTTGGGGGACTGTCGGGGGAGCCACTATGGTCCCCAACAGTATTAGGATAGAAGTTTATGTGTGTATATATATATAGTTATAATATACAATATATTATATAATATATAAAACTGTTATCGTATCTATAATAATCATATATATATACTGTTATTCCATTCAAAAGTTGATGAAAGTTTAGGTGGTTCCTGTCTTTTGGCAACTGCATGTTTATCAGTACTGTTATGAACATTTGTGCACAAGCTTTTGCATGATTTTATATTTTCAGTTTTCTAGGGTATATGCCTTGGAGTGGAATTGCTGGGCCATAA
The DNA here is from genome assembly GCA_021461705.1 of Cryptotis parvus. Taxonomy (NCBI): domain Eukaryota; kingdom Metazoa; phylum Chordata; class Mammalia; order Eulipotyphla; family Soricidae; genus Cryptotis; species Cryptotis parvus. The sequence goes on from JAJIBD010009206.1 coordinate 22,832, forward strand.
GAGCTGCTACTGGCTGCTACTGGCTCTCCCTGTGCCCAGCCGCTCATGAGGCACCCGGGAGGGATGGCGGGTTCTAGCCCTGGCCTGCCACCCCATCAGAGCCTCGCAACAAGCCAGACAACCCCCACTCCATGAGGACCTCCATTTTCCACATCCGGACTTCCCCCTCGTCAGAACTCCACCCAGCAGACCAGCCTATCAAAGCCTGGCTCACGCCACCGCTTACGGCCGCGTGGTTCATCAATAAATGCTGGATTTAGAGATGAGTATGCTACCCGCACGGCAGAGCCTGGCAAGCTACTCATGTCGTATTTGATATGCCAAATACCAGTAACAATTATAGACCTCATTCCCATGACCTGATGGAATGGTTTGAGGCTCTTTATGTTCCTGGAGCAACAGGTGCCCTTGGGCTCTACTTACATGAGACAGGACATATGGAGATGTTACTGGTGCCCGCTCGAGCAAATCGATGATTTTTTTAAACAATTACAAAAATGTTCATGTTTGGATTTCGGCCATACAGTGTTCCTCCAACACCCATCCCTCCACCAGTGCCCATTTCCCACCATCAATGTCCCTGATTCCCTCCCCTCTCCCCTAGCCTGCCTTAATGGCAAGTTTTTTTTATCTCTTTTCTCTCTTTCTCTTTTTCTCTTTCTTTCTCTCTTCCTTTCTCTTACATATTGTGTATTACATATTGTGTATTGTAATATATTTCAATATATATACTTAGAGGTTATCATGTGTATCTTTTTTGCCTGTATTTAATGCTAAGTTCTATGTGGTAATAGACTTTCTTTTTTATTTTTTAAATTTTATTACACCACCTTTAGATATACAATTGCAAGATGCTCATGCTCGAGTTTTAGTTCTACAGTGTTTCAACGCCCATCCCTCCACCCGAGCCCATCTCCCATCACTAATGTTCCTACCTCCCTCCCCCTCACACACCCCAACTACATGGCAGGTTCTGTATATCTTTTCTCTCCTCTCTATCTCTCCCTCTCGCCTACCTTTCCTACACATCGTAGAATGCAGTACATTAAAGGACATAATTGTTTCCACTAGTTTGATGAACCGCGTGGCCACTTGCGGCCACGCGACTTTGGGGCCTCTTGGTCAGCTGAGCTAGGGGAGAGCTGAGTGCCAGTTCTCCCAGCTGCGTCTGAGGCTCTGCATGCTATGGCTGGTTGCCCCAGGGCAGCTCCTGGGCGGGTCACCGGGGCTCTGGGACAAAATGGAGAGGGGATGGGGGTGACCCCAGCTCCATCTGACGAATTTCCGGTGACTCCCACTTGTGGGAGCCGCCTACCTGGGCTCGAACTCCTTTTGCTCTGTTAATCTGGTCTTGAGGTCAGCGTCCCTCCTGGGCGGCCTCTAATGTGCTGCAGCATCCGGACAGCGAAAACGGCGGCTAACATGGTGGGCAGTCTCATCCGGCTGCTCTGGGACCCCCAGAGGTGATGGGCCCACTCCCAAAACCCATCTGTCCTCCATGGGGCCTCATGGTCAGCTGAGCTAGGGTAGAGCCGAGTGCCAGTTCTCCCAGCTGCGTCTAGTAATAGACTTTTGACAATTATTGGCACACTGTTCCCTTCTCTAACCTCTGCTCCCACACGTTTGTGGTAATTGGTAATTTCCACCTTTGACAAGACCTCCCTGATCCACATTTCGCCTGACCTTGGATATTGGTATGATAATATGTATACACACACACACACACACACACACACACACACACACACACACACACACACACACACACACATATATATATCCTACTCCATGAAGGCCGCCATTTTCCACATCTGGACTCCCCTTTCATCAGAATTCCACCCAGCAGAAGAGCTGATCAGAGCCCAGCTCGCACGGCCGCCACGGTTCATCAATAAATACTGGAGATCAGAGGTGACTACAAGAGTATGCCACCCGCACGGCAGAGCCTGGCAAGCTACCTGTGTTGTATTTGATATGCCAAATACCAGTAACAATTATAGACCTCATTCCCATGACCTGATGAAATGGTTTGAGGCTCTTTATGTTCCTGTTGCAAGCAGATCCCTTGGGCTCTACTAGCATGAGACAGGACATATGGAGATGTTACTGGTGCCCGCTCGAGCAAATCGATGATGAATGGGAAGACAGTGATACAGTGAAGAGCTGTTGGTGAGGGTGAGTACCCTTGAAGCTGCTTCCCACATTTGCTCTACTGCCCATCAGCGTTGTTTAGAGGTGTCAGTTTCCTCACATCCTTGCCAGCACACCTTATTACCTTATTACTTTATTTTTCTTTGCTTTGATTTATGACTGATGATAACCATAGAACAACTTTCCATGTGCTTATTGGCCATTTGTACATCTTTGGAGAGTTGTCTGCTCAAAATGCCTTGCACAATTAAAATGGACTTTTTATTGGGAATTATCTTTAGAACTGAACAACAAGATCCTCTTCTCAGACGTGCTTTGTTGCAAATAGTTTACGCCTTCCTCTGGATTGATCTCATTGTCCTGCTGACATCCTGTAATCCAAAAATATTTCATTTGGGGAAGCTTCTAGGGTTTTTTTTCGGTTGCTTGGATATTAGCCGTCTATTAGACGCTATTGCCAATACACATTCATGAAAATTTACACTTTTTTTAATAAAGCGTCTATAGCCTCAACCCTTTGCTTGGGTCTTTGTTCTGATTCGAGTTAATTCTCGTGTAAGGTGGGAGGTCAGGGTCCAAGTGTGCCCACGTGCCACAATCTGCTCACGAGACTGTGATTGCTCCCCGTGAGACTGTCTGACCCTGCTCACGGTTCATTGGTTCCAGACGCCCGAGTCATTTCTGACCCCCCGATTCTTTCTCCTCTATCTCATATTTATTCTCAATGTCCCATTGACTTTGAAGTGAATTTCAAATCAGGAAGCTTAACTCCTCCAACTTCACTCTTTCCAAGTTCCACTGGAGCCAGAGGGATAGTCTAGAGGACTACGGCACTTGCCTCGCATATGACAGACCCCTCTTTGTCTCCCGCACCTCATATGGTTCCCTGAGCACCATCAGGAACGATTCCTGAGTGCAGAGCCAGGAGTAAGCCCCTGAGCACTGCTGAGGGTGGCCCCAAACCAAAACAATAAATATTTTGGGGGAAAGTATCATCTGATCACCTGGGGTCTGTGGATCCTGGTAGGGTTGGTTCATCCTGCCACCCCCTCTCCGACAAGGGCAGCTGGCAGCACTGAGGCCATCACTCAGTTTGGCACAACTGCCATCGGACCACCAGTCAGCCACCTCGCCCCTGTGTGGGGTTTGCTTTCCGCTCACTCAGCTCTTCCGATCAGCATCCTGCAGTTTCCGGGAGAAGACTAGCACTGCTTTGTTAAATTCTATCCCTAGCGTTTTATTCTTCTTGACGGATGCTATATCGAATTAAAACATTTTCATCTTGACCTTTGGTTTGATTTTCTGATGTACAAAACCACAATTTTTTGTATGTTTTTCTTATTTCCTTTCATATTCATGAAATATTTATTAATCATAAGGTATTTTTAATGGACCTTATAAAATATGCTTTGGTAACTGATGAAACCTGTTGAGGGGTGGAAAGATAGTTCAGGTGTTAAAGTGCACACGGCTGACCCCAATTCAGGTGTTAAAGTGCTTGCCTTGCATACGGCTGACCCCAATTCGAACCCTGGCACTGCATACGGCTCCCCAAACAGGAGTGATGCATGAGCACAGAGCTGGGTCAGCCCTGAGCACTTCTGGCTGAGGCCCCCAAACCACTATATATATCTACATATAGATATATATTCATATTATATATGTCACTTGTATCACTTGTCTTCCCGTTGTTCATTGATTTGCTTAAGTGGGCACCAGTAACATCTCCATATGTCCTGTCCCAAGCAAGTGTACCCCAGGGGCATCTGCTTGCTCCAGGAACAGGAAGTGCCTCGACCCATTCCTTCAGGTCATGGGAATGAGGTCCATAATTGTTATTGGTTTTTTGACATATCAAATAAACACAGGTAGTTTGCCAGGCTCTGCCGTGTAGGTGGTATACTCTCAGTAGAAGGCTCTAATCTCGAGCATTTACTGATGAAACTCAAAGGGGAAAGATCAGCTTTTCTTTTGGGCGGAGCTCTGAGGGGCTGTGGAGTTTGGATATTGAGAACGACTGACCTCATGGTATGGGGTTTCCTCTGGCTTCTTGCTAGGCTCACTGGGATGATGGGCCATGGCTAGAAACTGCCTAGAACTGTATAGAGTGACTCCAGACCCACTGCTCCATCGGCGATAGCAGGAGAGAGACACTCCAGATCCAACCACTCCACACCCACAGCTGTGCCACACAGCCCCACGTGGAAGCAACCCATGGAGCTCTGGAGGGACGGTAAAGGGCTCGGCCATGACCTGAAGGAATGGTTTGAGGCGCTTCCTGTTCCTGGAGCAAGCAGGTGCCCCTGGGGTACACTTGCTTGTGACAGGACATATGGAGAGCCCAGTCCAAGACAGCTCCAAGGGTTTGCTCACATGTGCGGGGGAGGGCCCACGCTGGCCAGACTTGGAGCGGGATTTGGGCTCCTCCTCCCTTTCCTCCACCTCCATGCCAGCAACCCTGGAAAAGAGGCACTCCAGACCCAACCACTCCAGACCCACAGCTGCACCATGAATTATTTATTATTATTTAATAAATAATAAAATTTATTTTTGTTTCTTTTTGGTTGCCACGCCTGGCAGTTTTCAGGGCTTACTCTTGGCTCTGCACTCAGGAATTATTCCTGGTAGTGCTTAGGAGCCATATGGGATGCCTGGAATTGAACCCAGGTTGGCCATGTGCAAGGCAAGCCCCTACCCACTATCCTATCACTCTGGCCCTTGTAATTCCTATCTTAAAGATGAGTGTTCTATACTGTGGTTTGTTGGTACATAAAACAAATTCCTTTTGTATATTGACCAAGTAGTAAGTCACTTGCTATTTCCTCACTGGGTTTATTGATTTTCCTGTAGGCTCTTGGAGCTTCTATTAACCAAGGATTAAAATTAGTCTTATGCTTAGCGTTTGAGAACAGGAAGAAGGAAAAGACCCAAAGCTGATAACAGTTTGGTGAAACATTGTTTGCTTGCTGATGGCATCACACTGAAATTTAAACACTGGAAACTGCAGTGGCATGGCCGTGTGCTGAAGTCCTCAATGCTTATTGATCCCAGGCTTGGACATAACCCAGTGGGGGCAAAGGCTTCCCTTTACCATGGGTGGAGGTGGAGTCCCAGGGAACGGAAAGAAAGCGGTGAGCCAGGGAGGCCCTGAGTCTCCCCTGGTTTTAGTTGCAGGAGGACAGTTAATGGAGTCAGACAGGAAGTGCCATGGCACCATGCAATGGGGGATTCAATTTCTGGTTGCATATGAGCCAGAAGAGGCTCCTTGAAGATCAAGGCTGTCTTCCCGGGCTGAGGCTTCAGAAGACTGCGCAGGAGGGTGGTTCTGAGGGCAGAGACGTTATCTTCCCCTCAGAGGAATGGAATTGCCTGAAGGAAGGGGTGTACATCTACCTGCAGACCTCCAGGACACCACTTGATCACTTGATCACTTGATCACTTGAATCCCGTTATTCATCGATTTGCTCGAGCGGGCGCCAGTAACATTTCCATTTGACCCTTTCACGTACCAATGTAGCCCAATGGCATCTGGTTGCTTTAGGAATATGAAGAGCCTCAAACCGTGGTTCTCAGGACACACCATCCCTGTGGAATTCCAGAATCACCACTTCGGGGACACATGTTCGGTGCCTGGACCATTCTAAGCATAACCCCATCTGTGGCCGGTAGGATTAAAGGAGGTAAGGAATACGCTAATGCCCAGAAGATCACAGTCACTTCTTCATGAACATTATGGCTCCCACCACCACATCATCATAACCGCTAACATCATTTCATTTCCAGACCTTGTGAGAGTGTCAAGAAAATGAAATGATTTGTGTCTGTAGAGTGGACATAGCTGTTGTTGCGTCTTTTCCGCCCACCCGCTTTCTGGTGATGACTTCATCTATATCTGGGAATTCACTCCCCTAAATTGCCTGGGCACCTTAACTTCTGCCCACTCTCCATGACCTTGACCCAGGCAAATCTGGTCATTGTTTCCTTACCACAGGGATTAGCTCAAGGGTTATCACATGGTTGAAACCTAAACAATGAGGATTAAGAGTTAGTTCAGCTGGGGACATAGGTGGCAGGAAACATGTATTGGGACAGGTGTTGGAATACTGTATGACTGAAACTCAATCATGAACAACTCTGTAACTGTATTATCGGTTGATGATTCAATTTTTAAAATCTCTTGCAAAAAATAGGGGCTGGAGTGATAGTACAGTTGCACAAGGCCAACCTGGGTTTGATCCCCAACATCCCATATGGTCCCTGAGCACTGCCAGGAGTAACTCCTCAGTGAAGAGCCAGGAGTAACCCCTGAGCACCGCTGAGTGTGACACCTGCAAAAAAAAAATCCTATAAAAAGAAAATAAAATCTATTTATGAAAAAATTAAAGAGTTCTAAGTCCTTGGGGTCCTTGAGCTGGACTCGTGGCTGGGGACCTCTGCTGTTCTCATTCCCCCAAGGGAGCCAAGGCAGAGGGCAAACCCCCTAAAGGAAGAGAGAGAAAAATGGTGCCGGCAACATAATTTGACCCTGGTATTAAGCCTTTCCTGAAGGCAGATATGCTCTTTGCCTTTTTAATTAGTGAGGAAAAAAATCCCCATATGCTTAAGTCAGTTTGGATCAGACGATCTGGAGGGGCCGTCATTACTCTGAGCGTGGCATACACAATTACATACATTTCAATTGCGTTTTTTTAAAAAAAAAGCCCAAGCTTATCGCACAGTAAGTGCAGTCGGTGCTGAGATCACCAGATCCTCGGTTTTGACAAGTTTATGCATAGGAATGTCTGGCTTCACCCTCCTGGTAACCCCATTATTTGCCTTCCGCAAGGCCCACCACCCTGTTTGGGCTGCAGCCAAGCTGTCTTGTGCCAACTCTGCCACCTTGTGGCCAGGTCGTGTCTGTCATTCTCCTTACGGCATTGCCCAGGACCCAGGATCTGGCCTCTGCGGGCCTCATTCAGGCAGTTTCCTTCCCACCAACACACTCCTCCCGCTTGGCGTCTTCTGAAAATCAGCTCCTCCCCGGCTCCTCGTGCCTTTTGTGACTCTTTCTGCAGCTACTATCACCTCTAAAGGAATCTTTCTCTCCTCAGTGAGGCTGAGGAGCTGACAAACGTGAGAGATAGAGCCGGAACGAGAGCACAGCAGGGAAAGTGTTGGTTTGCCTTGCTCTCGGCGGCCTGGGTTCGATCCCCAGCATCCCACAGGGTACCCCAAGCACTACCAGGAATCACTCCTGAGTGCAGAGCCGGGAGTAAGCCCTGAGCACTGCTGGGTGTAGCCCCAAACAAAACCCCAGATTGCTTGTGACGGTGAATCCATGAAGCATTCCATGTTCCGTGCAGCACATAAACAAAAATGGGAACGCTCTAGAGATTAGCACAGGACCTGCCAAGGGTGATACCAGTGTTGGGCAGGTGGAATAGCACCGGGCAGGACGCTTGCCTGGCATGCAGCCAGCCCTGGTTTACAGGCAGCAATGCCCTGTAACACATTTAATACCCCCAAACACCACTGGAGGAACCCCTGGGCATCGCTAGGTGGGGCCCAAACACATTCTCTCTTCTGGCCCCTCAAATGTCAACAATGTAGGTAGAGACTCGTGACAGGTTGTTTTACATTTTTTCTTTTTGACTTTTGGGTCACACCTGGCGGCGCCTTGGGGGTTACTCCTGGATCTGCTCTCAGGAATTACTCCTGGAGGTGTTTGGGGACTATATGGGATGCCGGGGGTCGAACACGGGTCAGCCATGAGCAAGGCAAACGCCCTCCCTGCTGTGCTGTCGCTCCGGCCGCCCGACTGGTGACAGTTCTGAGGCTCTGTCCCGAGTCCCCACCCTCTGTTCTTACCTGTCTCTTGGCAGACGCAGTGGAGGAAGCGGTCGGCTCCTTCCCTCACAGGAGGCTGATTTAGATAGCCTGAAGAGCTTATAGAGAATACGGCAGTCATGTGGCACATTTACGGAGAAGCACCTTTGGGTCGAGGTCTTACGGCTTGGGACTCCAACAGGCATGTTGCACCAGCTCCCTGCCTCTCCTGAAACCAGTGCACAGATGGCACTGCCTCCTTCCACGCCCAAATTTTAAACAAATCAGTCAGCGCCCTCGTTGTGACATGGAGCTGAAATAAACAGAATATTTTAAAATTTTATTTATTGTATTAAATCACCGTGAGACAGACTATTACAAAGCTGTTCACGACTGGGTTTCTGCCAGTGTGCCAGAACCGTCCCTCCACCAGGGCGCATTTCCCAGCACCAGCGTCCCAGTTTCCCTCCCAAACCACAGCCTGCCTCTATGGCAGACTCTTTTCTTCTCCTCTCTCTCTGTCTCTCTCTTTTTCTCTCTCTCAGGAGGAAAGACTTGTCTAATCATAGTGTCTATTTATGGTTGCATCGCAAGTGCAGCAAGACACACTTGGACTGAATAATGTAAGACTCTGAAACAAGAGCTAAGAATAGGTGCTTAAAGACTCACCAGGTCATGCTCACAGACAGACAGACAGACACCTGGGGGGTATGTGAAGGGGGCAGCAGCTGGTTTCTGGAGCGTCCGTGATTCCTGGGAAAGCTTGGGGGAGATAGAAACAGACTTTCCTTGGCTGTTGGTGGAAGAACCAGGAGGCTCCTATGCTGGAAAACTTTGCAAAATAAATGAAGATCATGCCATGTGTGAAAGTCACCTGTGGGTAGACAGCACAGGGAGCCGGGTGGGCAGCCCAGGGACAGAGCAGAGCCCCAGCCTCCTGCCAGCTGAGTGGACAGCGCTGTCCCTAGCCGCTGGGCAGACACCACACCCCCACAGAGGCCCACAGGCCCCCGGGTTTGCAGCCCCCTTGGAGGAGCCCATTTCTACAGGGCCAGCAGCCATGGTCACGGCCCATGGCCATGGTCAGAGTTAACTGAGGGGCTGTCCAGTGAGCAGTGGGGGGCCCATGCTTCAGTTTTTCCCCTCTGCAAAATGGGACTTTTTGATGTTCAGGGAGCTGGCGCCCAGCAGGGAGGAGCCCTGCCTCAAGGGCCCCAGCCCCCCCTCACTCCAGCAATCAGGACTCCGGGTTCACAGAGCCCCACGGCTTCCAGCAGCTGCTGCGGGGAGCAGACTCGCAGTGCGTCTGCGCTCCCCTCGCCATCCAGAGCCTGACCCTCTCTGGGTCTCCGACTCTAACATCCAAACATGAGTTTGGGCGATGCTATAGGACATGCGAGCACTGTGAGGGGATGCCGGCATCCGACTAGGGCTCAGCACAAGCCCTGTGCTGACAGAAGGCAGCATGGAGGCCTTCCTGGAGGAGGGGGGTAGCTGAGGAGAAGCACTTCCTGGGGAGATGATGTGTCGGAGGCCAGAGCGAGGGAATCAGAACACACTCAGGCCCTGGCAGCCATATCCACAGCCCACCGCTGCGGTCTCAGAAATGCACTGCCCAGTTGATGGGATTTGTTAAGCGAATGCCGCTGCGGGACACCTCCGACCTCTACAGCACTGACATCCCAGTAGGAGCCCACCAGGCCCAGTGGGAACGGAACGGAGAAGCCAACGGAACTCCATCACCTGGGCCCGAGCCTGGTCTCATCCCTGGACCCGATTCTGGGTCTGATCCCCGGGTCTGATCCCCAGGTCTGATCCCTAGACCCAATTCCTGGGGCTGATTCTGGGTCTGGAATCCCGGAACCAATCCTGGGCCCAATCCCTGGCACCGCATTGTCCCCTGAGCACTGTGAGAGCAAACTTAAGCAACGCGCTAGAAAAGCCTCTGAGAGTCTGTCTGGCCAAACCCTCGTTCAACAAGGGGCCGACTCTGCACCTGCTTGGACGGTCCCGGGAGCCCCGGCTTACGTTGCAGCCCTGCCTCTTCCCTCCACAGCGGCTGGGGAAGGACCTGAGGCTTGGCTGTGCTCAGTGGTCTCCTAGGAAGGACTGTGGGGGATTCTTGGGAACGACTTGCCTGGGAAGGAACAAGCATGACGAAAGCCCATGCAGGGGAACGCCCTTACCCTGCGCTTCAGCTGCTGCCGCAGGAGCTGTGACGTCGCGCGCTGTGGGCAGCCTTCTTGTGACCACCCGGAAGAGCACCCACAGAGAGCGGTAGCAGGCAGCAAGCAGGTGCTCGCTCCCTTGCGGTGCTTCTAAACCCCCGAGGCGAGCCCAGGTTCCTCCCCTGGCAACGACTGGCCCACACTCATGGTTTAAACCGTACGCCCTTGTGCATGGATGGGCAAACACAGGGCGGTGAGCTCAACGCCCTGCATGACATGCAGCCTCGGATCGGGTGTGTGGGTGCGTGGGGGGGCGTGGTCAGCTGGGAACTTGCTGACCGTCCAGCAGCACCTTCTATCTACCCCCGGGAGCTAACACACACGACACCGCCTCTCTGAACAGCCTTAGGAGATGGCTGAGAGCCCATGTCCCTTGTCACGTGGGAGCCCCCCTGCTCTGCCCACATACCCCGTCTGTTCGACTCTCTGACAAACTCCTGCACAGCCCTCAAAACCCCAGTTCAGATTCCTCGCCTCCCCAGACACTTCCCAGCCTCCATTTCCCTCTTCCTCTGCCTCAGCCTCTCTCTGGTGCTTCCCACGGCCCCACCACTTGCTCCCGCTACCCCGTGGCCGCCCCTGCCCACGGAGGCTTGTGCTAGCTAACCCTCCCAGTGGATTTCTTCATCTCGGGGCCCCCCGGTCCGAGCTGCAGACGGGAGGGCTTGGGTCCGGGGCGACTGATTTTGCTGGGTGAGCTGGGTGAGGAAGAATGAAGAAACGCATGTTCTCAGCTGCCGCTGGCTGCCACAGAGCCCGACGCGGAGTTAGGGCTGCCATCAGGCTGCCCGGCCACCTCGCCAAGGTAGAGCCGGCGTCCTGGCTGTGGCCGGGCAGGTGGAGGCCTGCCTGCGCGGGCCCCACAGCCTCTAATCTCCCGCACTCCCTGCACCCCGCCGGGCAGCCTCCCAGAGCCAAGCCCACCCTCCTCCCGGCCTCTGCCAGCTGAGCTACCCCCCTCCACACTCCCCCCAAGTCCCCACCCTCTCTCCCCATGTGCTGGGGGTGGGGCGCCGGGCAGAGACAGGTCACAGTCCTGCTCTGGGGAATTAATCAGCCTGGGCGCCACATCACTTTGAAGAGTAAAAAGAAGAGAGAGGAGAGAGAGAAAGTAGAAGAGGGTGTGGGTGTGTGTGTCTGTGTGTCTCTGTGCCTCTGTGTGTATCTGTGTGAGTGTGTTCGTGTTCGTGTGTGGTTGTGTGTCTCTGTGTGAGTGTGTATGAGTGTGTCTGCATGTCTGTGTGTGATTGTGTCTGTGTGTCTGTGTATATATCTGTGTGAGTGTGTGTCCGTGTGTGGTTGTGTGTCTTTGTGCGTATCTGTGTGGGTGTGTGTGCGTGTGTGTGTGTGTGGTGTGTGTGTATCTGTAATCTGTGTGTATCTGTGTGTGTGCGTGTGTGGTTGTGTGTGTCTCTGTGCCTCCGTGTGTGTATCTGTGTGAGTGTGTGTCTGTGTGTTGTTGTGTGTCTCTGTGTATCTGTGTGGGTGTGGGTGCGTGTCCGTGTGTGGCTCTGTGTGTGTATCTGTGAGTGTGTATGAGTGTGTCTGTGTGTCTGTGTGTGATTGTGTCTCTGTGTGTGTCTGTGTTGTGTATGTGTGTGTGCACACACTTGTTCCTTAGCAGGTTGGTCCCTGAGGCTCTGTCCCCATTCCACTCCTACCTGTTTTTCTAGAAAATCCGAGGTCTGAGCCCAAGCAGGGGATCAGGGCAAGGAGAGGTGCTTCGGGCTCTTTCAGGGAGGAAAACTGGGTCTGTGGACAGCTGCTGGGAGCCAGCTGCAGGCCTGGCCTAGGCCGGGGTCCTGGACCCGGGCAATCTCGCCTCCTCAGCCTCTGCCTGGCATCTGCATACAGCAGGCGCTCAGTGGAGCTGGCAGACAGTCGCACGGCCCCAGGTGAAGGCTGGGCTGTTGTCTGGGCCCGGGCTCCCGGCTGCCTCCCCCGGGGACCACCCAGCCAGCCTGCCGGCTATGGGCAGACAACCCCGAACCGCAAAACAGCTGACAGGTCGGGCTGCCAAGACCCCACCTCCCCACAGGGCAAGGCCTGGCCAGGCCAGCACCCGCGGGGCCCCTGGTGGCCGCCCCCCGGCCCTGGGGTTCCCTGGAATGTTGTCCTGCCTCTGCCCAAAGCGGCTAGGAGGGTCCTGCTGCCGCTGCTCCCCAGCCCGGCAGGCGGGGGGTGAGGTTTGGCAGAGGAAAGTCTGTGAGCTTTTATGGGGCTTCAAAAGTTTGGCATCGCTGAGCTGGAAGTGGATGATGCTGCTTCTCGGGGACCCTCCCCTTCTCAGGGACCCTCCCCTTCTTGGGGACCCCTCCCCCTTCTCGGGACCCTCCCCTTCTCGGGACCCTCCCCGCTCGGGTCTTGGCATACCTGCCAGGCAACAGGTGGGCCTCAGAACCGGCTCATTTAGGACTCCAGGTGAGTGATCATGGGGCCCCCCCACTGAGGGGTGGGGGGCTGTGGGCCTCGGATGAAAGGCCACAGGTACCCCCACCAGCACCTCTCCCCCACCTGGGGCCCCAGCTCCCGACCCCCTTCCTCACCTGGAGCTCAGGGACCGAAGAGCATTGTGGGAAGCCCCAGTACTCCCCTTTTATCCCGCCTCGCCCCGGGCAGTCCCCCCTCCAGCTGGTCTCCTCTGCCGGGCTAGAGGCAGACAAGGGCCTGGCAGGTGCCGGGCTGAGAACACGCAGGGACGGTGGGAGCACGGTTGGGGGTGTTTGTTCCTCTGAGCCTCGGTTTTCTCTTTTTGGAGTCTGGGGTTGGAACAGCCCCCAAACAGGGCTGTAGAGAGAAGTCGTAAAGGATCTGGCTCGGGGATTCCCAGGCTTTGGTGCCCACCCACTTATGGGGACAGGCCACTGCTGGCTGTCCCAGACTGTGGCTGTCTCAGTGTCGGGGAGGTTCACTCAGGGCGGGGGACAGGGAGAAACACCCCTTGCCCAAGTTCCTGCCATGAATATCCGGCATTTGGACCACCCACCCCCGACATGCTGGCGTTCTAGGACCAAGATACAGCAAGGCCAGGACCGGGCTGTGGGGTCAGGGAGAATCCGGCCGCGCCCCAGAGAAGGAAGAGTCAGAGAGCGCCCCGCGCGGCTGGTCTCTTGCTTCCTGGGTTGTCTTTTTTTTTTTTTTTTTACTTTTTTGGGGAATCACAGTGGTGATGCTCGGTTACTCCGGCCTGCACTCAGGAATTACTCCTGGCGGTGCTCGGGTTTTGGGACCATATGAGATGCCAGGGGATCGAACCCGGTCGGCCGCATGCAAGGCAAACGCCCTACCCTCTGGACTATCGCTCTGGCCCCTAGACTCAGGGTGTTTAAGACATGGCCCAATACTTTCCCAGGGAGTGGGAGGTCCCACTGTTTCCCCTTCTAAAAGGGGCCCAGAGCTCTGTGAGGACACCCCAGGGACCCCGGGAAGCTGTCACAGGGGTGCAGAGGCAGGCAGGGGGCTCTCTGGAACCTGATTGGAGACCAGGGCCTGGGCGCCCCTTAAACAAGGGAAGGGCTCACTAAGAAACCTCAGAGGCCCAGTCTGCCAACTCAGGGGACACGCCTCTGCCCGCCAGGTCCATCCAGCCTGGGTCCCCGTGGGCTGCCCTGTGCCTGTCAGTCCATTCTGGGTCCCCCACCGGCTGCCTGGCCCCCAGCAGCGCCCACAATTGTGGGAGGGAGGGTCTATGCGGCAGGAAGAAACCGGGGCCTCCTGGTCATGCTGGGCTGCTCTTGGTCACCTGCAGCCATTCCGGGAATATAGATACGAGGACCCAGGACAGATGACGTAAGGACAGGCGGTGTGACCATACCTACCCTGTGCCAGGGCCGGACACCCAGCAGGAAGCAACCACGGTCACCCTAAGGCTTGCCCAGCATCCCGGGAAGTAGAGGCCACTCAGGGGCTGCCCACCACATCCCAGGGGAGTCTCTGCGACATTGTCGGAGCTTCTGCCCCAGACCCAATTCCCATTGCCCTCTCTCTGAGCACACACATGCATGCACATAGGTGTCATCCCGTGCTCAGGCACTCACTACTCATGTGAATCCCCCAAACTCCTTCACCCAGGACTGCCCACACTCTCCCCTCTCCCCAGCCCGCTCCCTCTCTCCCCTGTCCTCTCTCCCACTCCCTCTCTCCCTCCCTCTCTCCCTCTCTCTCCCTCTCCCTCTCTCTCCTCTCCCTCTCTCCTTTCTCCTCTCTCCTTTCTCCTCTCTCCCTTTCTCCTCTCTCCCTCTCTCTCCCTCTCTCTCTCCCTCTCTCTCTCCCTCTCTCCCTCTCTCTCTCCCTCTCTCTCTCCCTCTCTCTCCCTCCCTCTCTCCCTCTCTTTCTCTCCCTCTCCCTCTCTTTCTCTCTCCTTCTCTAGAATACGGGGTTCTCCAGGGCTCCGCCAGGGTCCCCACTCTACAGGGGTGCAGAGCAGTAGGAATTTCCTGGGGGTGTCCATCAAGCCCACAGGGTGCCCTGACCTCAAGGACTGTCGCCCCCTGACCAGGGGCCCCCGCTGCCCACTTCAAGGGCCTCCTGGTCCTTCTCGCATTTTATTTGGAACCAAATAAAAGATTAAGATAAAACAATATTCCCAGGAGGCGGATCATTGGGTAATTATGTGCAGGTGTGGAATCACCCCCCCCCCACTGCCCTCTCCCTCTCCCCGTGCGGTGGGGGCGATAATCCCCGTGCCAGCACCCCCTAATCCCTGTAGTGGGCCAGGCTTGCCTGCCTGCCCGCCTGCCTGGCAGCCGCACTCAAAATCTGTTCCATGCACAGAAGGGGCACCCCAAGGGCCAGCAGTGGGGCAGCATGTCCTATGGTTCACGCCCACTTCCCAGAGGGGAAACTGAGGCTGGGAGGAGCCATGGCCCCAGAGCCACACCACAGGCAGGTAGGGGGACCAGCAGAGTCCGGGGTTCTTCATCCCTGACCCCTTTCCCATCACAGGCAGAGGCCACCGGGCCTCAGGGTGCTGAGAGCAGGGTCGAGTTCAGGGGGTGTATGGGAACAGAGCCGAGTTTGGGGGTGCCCTAAATCTGATGCCACGTCCGTGTGCCAGAATGCCCTGAGTGGGGGTGGCACATGACAAACCTGCCCAGGAGCTACTCCAGAGCTCGGGCCAGGGGGGAGGGAGCCTGCAAGAGCGCACACATGGGCCTCGGGGACACCGGAGCACCAGTGCCGGCAGCTTTTCAGCAGACTCCAGCCAGGATCCGGGTGCTGGCCAGGCCCCGAGAGCCTAGCCCAGGACTGGGGACAGTAGGCCCCATAGCCCAGCCCAGGATTGGGGGTCAGCTGGACCCCAAGAGCCCAGCCCAGGATTGGGGGTCAGCCGGGCCCCATAGGCCAGCGCAGGATTGGGGGGGGTCAGCTGGACCCCCGAGAGCCCAGCCCAGGATTGGGAGGTCAGCCAGGCCCCATAGCCCAGCCCAGTATTGGGGATGTCAGCTGGACCCCAAGAGCCCAGATCAGGATTAGGGGGTCAGCCGGGCCCCATAGCCCAGCCCATGTTGGGGGTCAGCCAGACCCCAAGAGCCCAGCCCAGGATTGGGGTTCAGCCAGACCCCATAGCCCAGCCCAGGTTGGAGGGTCAGCTGGACCCCAAGAGCCCAGCCCAGGATTGGGGGGTCAGTCAGGCCCCTAGAGCCCAGCCCAGGATTGGGGGGCTCAGCCCCTGGTTGTCTCTTACAGCCACTCCCCCAGTGTACAGTCTCTTGAGTCCTCTCTAGAGACCAGTCGGGCAGGGTCCTCTGTCCCCAGGATCCCCCCAGCAAGGCCAACCCAGCCCCCTCTGCTCTGCCTCATCGAGCAGCGGGGAACTGGGGTGGGCAAGAGGTGACCCCTGGACCCAGCACACTCGGAATGGTGCCCACATTTGGGAATGTGGGGCTCATGTTTGGGGATTTGGGCTGATGCTTCAAGGGGACAACCAGCCCTGAGCGCCCTCGCATCCCCTCCCTGGACCCCAGCCCACTCCCAACAGCAGCAGCAGGCAGGGCCACGGCTGGCACAGAACAGTGGACAGAAGAACAGCGCCGTGTCCTTGCGGGGCCGAGCACTCTCTGTCTGCGTGAAGCTCGTGTGTACCTCCCACACCCGCACCCCAAATACAGACGCTCATTCGAGCCAACCGTGGCCACACAGGAGTTTCCCAGCTGGTCAGAGAGGAATGAGGGTGTCCTGGCAACAACAGACATGGGCTTTGTGGCTCGAACTCTGGGCCAGGAGGAACGTGAGAAGCTGGGCGGTGCCCGGAGGGTGTGGGGTAGAGGGAGAGTGACTCACACTCGGGCACATCCCCGTTTCAGAATCACACTGTGCTGGGCACAGCGGTGTCGCATGGGGGCTCTGGGGTTCGCTGTCCCATCCCTGGAGGGCCAGAGCTTTTTTATTTTTTTTTAAAAAGCGCCAAAAAATAATAAGGGGGCTGGGGTGAAGGACCGCGGGGCGGGCACTTGTCTGGCACATGGCCAACACAACTTCGGTTCCTGGCACCTTGTGTGGCCTCTGCCTTCCCCAGCTCTGTGCGCTGAGCCCAGAGCCAGGAGTAAGCCCAGAGCACTTCCAGTGTGGCCAGAAAATAGCAGGAGATGGTCATGGTCACAAACGCTTCGCTCCTAACTCCCAGTAACTCCCCTCCGACCACCCGTGTGGCGTGGTCTGACCGAGCGACGGTGACCTCAGACAGCAAAGGTTCGAGTCTGGGGTTCCTCCCCACAGGACGTGACTCAGGATGGCAGAAAATGCAGGTCTGGGAAGGGCGCTGCCCAAAGCAGGACCGAAGGGGTCCGGGGCTCTCCCCATCCTGCCTCGCTCAGGGGCCTGGACCCTCCCGACCTTGCAGGGAAGGCCTGAGCTGCCCTGGTCTCTGGGTCCCCACCCAGTGCCGGTGCCTGGAAGCCAACTGGGGTCTACCATGTGCATGGCGCCTGCTCTATCTCCCTGGCCCCCACAAAGCACAGATTGATGAAGTTTGAGCCCCAGGATGGACAGATTTGGGACAGCTCCTCCATGTACTCCAAAGGGCCCCTGAGAAACCTTCTTCACTATGGGGCCCATGCTCGGATAAAGCTCCTAGGGGCTGGACAGCAGCCCTCCCGGACCAGCCTGTGCACACACCACTGCCCTGTGCTCAGGATTTGGGGTTTCTGCTGTACCCGGAGCCCTGCCTGTCTGCCTCTTGGGGCCACTCAGGGGCTGGTGTGTGGGGGAAACACACACCCTCAGTGTGGGGATGCGACACTAAGCAGGCAGGACGCCGGGGCCAGGGCGAGCACACGTCATGTGGGGTCCAGGGGCTCGGCGTGTTCTAACACACAAAGCATCATTCATGGTCTCCAGGGACAGTGGTGGTCCCTAGCAGCCTGGGGAGGAGGGGCCGTCATCACGGGGGGCTCACCTTCAGCCCCTCTCCCTCCAAGATGCCACAGCCTGCAGCCCATGCCTGTAAGATCCACACCTTCATGCAGCCATTGAAACTGTCAGAGGTGTTGGGGCAGTGGGCCCAGTGCCCGTCAAACCCCTGGTGATGGGTTCTGAAGTCCAGAGGCCTGACCGACTTCCTGGGTACCAGCCGCTGGTCCTCCTTGAGAAGTAGGTGCTTTCAGACCAAGAGGCCCAGTTCTGGGCTGGAGCCTGCTCCCCGGCACCCTGATGCAGCTGCCCTCGCTCCTGCTCGTACCGCATCCCCAAGGCCTCCACATTAGACAGAGGTGAGCCATCCCCTCCCTTAGGCTGGGTGTAGATCTCAGCTAATCTGACCTAAAGTAAACACCTCCTCCTTCAGAGACCTTTCACTTGATCACTTGATCGCGAATCCCGTTATTCATCGATTTGCTCGAGCGGGGCGCCAGTAACATTTCCATTGGACCCTATTACGTGCCAATGTAGCCCAATGGCATCTGGTTGATTCAAGAATATGAAGAGCCTCAAACTGTTCCTTCAGGGTCTTAACAAGGAAGTCTGACCATCTTCTAGGTGGGTGGCCCCGTGATCTTTTGACATCCCGTGGGATCCAGTGGGTAACGGCTCTAGTCCAGCGGTTGTCTCCAAATTCGCATTACATGTCCAGCCCATCCAACTCCCATGTCTAAGACCTTACACCCACCTGCTACCCCGAGCATGTGGTGGGCTGATTCTGATTCCTTAGTGATGTTCAGTGAATACACCGTTTCTTAATACTATGAGACATAATTGTAATCAATAAAGGTCTCTGAAATCAAATCAAATCAGAGACCTTATTGATTACAATTATGCTCCTAGTATTAAGAAACGGTATTTCACTGGACATCACTAAGGCATCAGGGTTCAGGCCCACCATGCTCGGCGAGCAGGTGGGTGTAAGGCTCAGAGACATGGGAGTTGGAGGGTACACCCCAATCCACGTGGACAGAGAGGAGCGGAGCTAGTGAGTGGTTCTCACACCTGGGACTCACCTAAGGTGTGAGAACCTGGGGGTGGGGGGGCAGGTTTCTCTCCCTTTGGGTCATTCTCCGTGAAGCTGAGGTGGAGGCTGGTGACTTCCCAGCCCAAGCTGCACACGAGCAGTAGGGGAGTGAGTGAGCTGGGTTTGAAGCTGGCAGGGTGCTCTGAGGCCCAGCCGCCCCTCTACGGCTCCCACAGTGAGGACCCGGAGGCGACAGCACAGCAGGGAGGCGTTTGCCTTGCACACGCCAACCCAGGTTCCATCCCAGCACCCCCTTAGGGTTCCCCAATCCTGCCAGGGAGTGAGCCCTGAGCACAGAGCCAGGACTAAACTCTGAGCAGCACCAGTTGTAACACCCCAGACCAAAACCAACCAGACAAAAGAATTGGTTCTGCAATGGCAGGACCTTGGGCCAGATGGGCCTCCCTCTGAGACTGGCCTTCCTCACCGGGACAGGACAGCTCCCTCTGAGACTGGGCCTCTCGGGACAGGACAGCTCCCTCTGAGACTGGGCCTCACGGGGACAGGACAGCTCCCTCTGAGACTGGCCTTCCTCATCAGGACAGGACAGCTCCCTCTGAGACTGGGCCTCACGGGGACAGGACAGCTCCCTCTGAGACTGGCCTTCCTCACCGGGACAGGACAGCTCCCTCTGAGACTGGGCCTCTCCCGGGACAGGACAGCTCCCTCTGAGACTGGGCCTCACCGGGACAGGACAGCTCCCTCTGAGACTGGGCCTCACCGGGACAGGACAGCTCCCCATGGAACCCTAGCACAGCACCACCTGGTGCCCCTCACTCTTCCTAGCCAAACTGGCCTCGGGAATAAGTGGGCAATGAAGGAAAAGCAGCAAAGTCCTGTAAGGCCTTTGGCTCCCAAACGGAGTCAAATACTGCCCCCTCCCCGGACCCTCCCTCCAGGATGAGCTGCTCCTCATAGTCCTCGCACAAGTATTTTTCTAGCCCCTACCAAAGTGTCCCCCACACCCCCACCTGCCAGAGGCTGAGACCTGAGTCCTGGAATCTCTCACCTCCCGCCAGCCCCTGAGCACAGATCTGACATCTCCTGGCCAGTTATCCTGCCCCAGGACGTTTGCACGGCTTCTTTCCTCTCCAGACTCACTGATCTGAAAACCTGATCTTTCTCCGAACCCTGTGTCTTGGGGTAGAGCCACAGGTTGCAGCCATTGTCCCTCCAAGAGCTGACAATCTGGGGGCTGTAGCAGAAGCCTGTACTGGTGTCCAGCACGCAGGGTGTAGCCTGTCTTTGGCTGAAGCCAACTGAGGCTCTCGTAGGAGTCGAACGGGGCCCCAGGGCCCTCTGTCTGGCCAAGGAGGGGCATGGGAGCTGGGGAGGGCCGAAGGTAGACATCTGACATTAATACCTGAGGACCTAATTCATAAAAACATCTAATTACAGGGTGCTGGTGTTTAATTGTCATTTCGCTAATGACCTGCAACTGCATACAAATTATAGGGTAATCAACGCAAAGGTGCTTACAGCTGCTCTAAGTGCCATTTAATCTAACAGCTCCCGCCATGTCTCTGGGGCGCAGGAAAGGCGGGGTGCCGGGCGGTGCCCCCACTTGGCTGTGCTCAAGCTGAACAGCTGTGGGCACCTGCTGACGCTGGATCGGGGCCCCCTCAGATGTCCCCGCTGAAACTACGACAAATGGCTTAGGACAAAGCAGATGTTATTTGCGAAGGTGGAGCGGATAGAGGACGGCGGGCCCTAGGTGGGGGGGCCCGTGGACCTGACTCCCAGGACCACCTCTGTGCCTAGAGATCGGAGAAGAGGTCAAGGACGTGACCTCAGGTGTGAGGCTTAACTTGCTCAACTGCTCCCAAAGAATGAACTGGATAGGGCCTGAAAGAGAGCGCAGTGGGCAGTGCGCTTCTCGCATGCAGCTGACCTGGGGCTGATCCCCAGCACTCCAGATGGTCCCCCCATGCCAGTCGGGAGTGATCCCTGAGCACAGCTGGGCAAGTGGCTGATATTCCTGGTGATGACACCCCTCACCGCCCCTGTGTCCTGGCATGCGGCTTAGGTGGACACCCCTCTCCAGAGACAGTGCTCATGGGTGACTGAGGCTTGGGGCTGGGCATGTCGAGGTTGAAATCCACACCAAGAGTTTCTGAGACCAGGTGCTGGCTGGAGCTCATGCGCAGATGCAAGGCCGAAAGCACAAGAGCGCTTCCTGCCCTTGTTCTCTGAGGGAGAACAACGGAACGGGTGAGGAAGGGCTCCCCCGGAGGCCATACACACAGCTAACATGCCTGATGTGGGCATGGTGTGGGTCGGGGGTGGGGGCAGATCTGGTCCCACTGCCCAAGTCCAGCACTGGTGCCTGGGAGCGCCCAGCCGTCTTCTCTCCAACTGTAAAGACAGTTCAGGGTCGGCAGAATGGGCTGATGGTGGGGGCTGGAGCGATAGCTCAGAGGGTAGGGCGTTTGCCTTGCAAATGGCCGACCCAGATTCGATCCCCGGCATCCCATATGTTCCCCAAGCACCGCCAGGAGTAATTCTGAGTGCAGAGCCACAAGTAACCACGAGCAATGCTGGGTGTGACCCAAAAAAGAGCCAAACAAACAAACAAACAAACAAACAAACAAACAAAACAGCTGATGGAGAGGCAGAGCAGGACTGGGAACACGCGAGCATCCAGCAAGGCCAGCGCCGCTGCTGTGCACCTGGCGTGTGCTGGGAGCTGCAGGGGTGGGGTAGAAGTGCCAGGGCCCTTTATGAAGGTGCACACATGCAAAGACATGCATTCGCATGCATATACACACAGGCGGACCTACACATACACACACACAAGCAGACATGCATGCACACATGTATACACACGCAACACACGCACACACATAAACATGCAGACATAAGCATGTACATACATATACGCACACATGCAGACATACATATGCACACACATACGCACATATGCATACACACATGTATACATACATGCAGACAGACATACACATGAACACACACATGTACACACATGCACACGGTGCTAGTACTCTTCTTGAACACTCCTGGTACGTTCTGTCTGGAGAGTTTTTGTTTGTTTTTTCTTTTGGGAAACACACCTGGTGATGCTCAGGGATTACTCCTGGCCCTGGGCTCAGAAATCACTGCTGGTCGGTGTTCAGGGAACCCTACTGGATGGCCAGGGATTTGACCTGGGTTCGCCATGTGCAAGGCAAGCACCCTCCCCTGCTCCGGCCCTGTCTGGAGAACTCCTATTCATGCTTCAAAGCCCAGCTCCTTGCACCCCCTCCCTGGTCTTCACTGTGGCATCCAGCTCAGCAGCCCTCTAGCTTGTCTCTGTGCCCTGGTAGGAGTGTTGGTGTCAATAGTTGTTTTTTCAGGGCCATCCAAAAATAACCGGGAGGCCAGGGGCCCCCTGACGGTGATTCTTGGCCCACCGGGCTGGTGGCTCCATGAGAAGTTCCAAGGACGTGGTACTGTTCGGGCCTTACAGCTAGCTGGCGGTGTGAGGGTCTCCAGGTCGCCATGGTGCCGGGTCACCCCTGGGGAGGCTGTGTGGAGAAAGCACCCTAATCCCTGCGCGCTGGGCGAGGTCCCTGCAGAGCGCTCAGAAGTCCACATGCTGATATTGTTTGATGTTAGTTAAATCACAGCAAGGGCCCTCCAGAATTGCCACCGGCAGGGCAAAGGCCTTTCAAACCTACATTGCAATGCATGATTCTAGGAAAACAAGATGCCACAATTCAAAAAATAGCAAGAATAAATCCACGGCAAACCACCCTGAGCACACCTGAGTTGTCTGATCTCAGAAGCTAAGCAGGGTTGGGTCTGGTTAGTACTTGGATGAGAGACCACCTGGGAATACCGGTACAGTAAAAATAAAATAAAAATCACAAGAATAAAACACAACAGAGTAAAAGTAGAATTTCCTTCTTATAGTGTTTTCCCTGCCCAGGGCATTGTGGGTATTCATGACATCCCCAGTGGACCATGCAGCAGGCAGCAGCAAGGCATGTGTCCGTTGGGCAGCAGGGCAGCCCCCAGGATTCCCTGGGCCTCCGCAGCCTGAGACCGACCATCTCCCAGCTAGAGGGAGCCGCTGCGAACAGCACCTGGGAGGCACCGTCAGACAGAGCTGCTCCTCTGCGTCCCGCCGCTCCCCTGGCTGGCCTCTGCTTCCGTTTCTCTGCTCCCATTTCCAGGACACAAGCACCCCGCTAACTGCTTTGGGCAGTGGTAGCACCCCCGCGGTGGACCGAGTGCACTCGACTATCTCCTCGACAGATCATCTCCCGCTACCGGGGACCCCTGAAGTCCCCATCCCCAGGGTCCCCTCACTCGGCCTCTCCTTCCACCCTGCGGCTTGTGTCTTCTTTCAGCTACTGACTGCGGGAGCTTTGGGAAGGGCCTCAGCTTGTGGCTTCCGCCCAGGGGCACCGCATTTCAGGGGACCCCCAGTATGAGGAGAGACAACAGGTGTCTGTGGGATCCCTGTGCGCCCCGACTCTCCTGTGTGCCTTTGGGTAGACCCTTCCTTTCTGCTTTCCCTCCAGGGAAACTGAGGCCGGGGCGAGGGGCTGTGTGCCCTGGGGTCACAGGACCCCTCCGCTGCATGGTGAGGCCCAGGCTGGCCACGCTGAAAGGGCCAGCACAGCCTCTGCCCGTGCCCCCTCGGCCCCAGCCTGTTTTCTGCCCAGCTGAATAGCAGAGGCCCCGCTTAGCAGCCCATTCTCATGCAAAGGAGCTGCCAGGCCTGGCCGGCTCTGCGCTTAGTGACAGTGGCCGTGAATGGGGACCCCAGTAACGGGACAAAAATGTGACAGGGCCCTCCATCACGGCATTGTGTGACAATTGGGGCATTCTGGCCACTCCCGGAGCCGCTGAGGAGGAGGGGGTGAGGGGCCGTCCCGTATGCTAAGCAGGAGCCTGCTCGGGCTCGGCTGCCCCACTGTCCACCCCCGGCCTTGGCCTGGCCAGCAGCTCATTGTGTGAGGCCCTCGGACCCCAGAGAGCCAAAGGGCCCCTCAGCTGCCCCCCCCCCCTGAAGCCTGTGGGGGCAGGTGGAGGGGCTCCCAGAGGCTCATCCCGTCCCCCACCTCAGGACGGGGGGTTCTTGGGCCACTTGGGGGTAGCCACAGAAGTGACAGCAGGAAGGACCAGCAGCGACAGAGGACGCAGCAGGCCCGGCCGTCACGCCCTCTCCCTAGCGCTGGTCTCCCTTCCCTCGCCCTCAGCCCATTTTGGAGATGTGAAAACAAAGGTGCCCTCGCCCCAGTTCTGGCCGAGGATCCGGCGGAAGGGGCCTGCTTCCTGTCAGCCCTGCCCCAACACAGCTCTTCTCGGGCCCCTCCTCCTCGAGGGAGAGGCAGCTTGGGAGCCCCCGGGAAAACCCTCTGTCCTCCAGGTCACTGCGTCTGGGAAGAAGCTGCTTCCTGGGCCTGGGGTGCAGGGGTGGAGAGAGGGGCACTGGCTCCTTTCACTGCCCTCACCCTGTTCTCCCTAGACCTGGTTGATGGTCCCCAAGACCACAGTGACCCTGCCCTGCCGGCCTTGGCTGCTTCCCCATTGTGACTGGACGGGGCCA
Source organism: Cryptotis parvus (assembly GCA_021461705.1). Lineage (NCBI taxonomy): Eukaryota > Metazoa > Chordata > Mammalia > Eulipotyphla > Soricidae > Cryptotis > Cryptotis parvus. The sequence continues at coordinate 47,016 of JAJIBD010009206.1, forward strand.
AGGCAGGGGCTGGCCATCATGCGACATGGACGCCCCAGAAGCCAGAGTGGGGTGACAGGACGAGCAGTGGGCGGGCTCCGAAGCTAAGGGGTGGGGTGCTCCTGCCTCCCCCTCCTGGCTCCTCCCCACCACCCGGCCCCCAGCCCCCTGCTCTGCAGGATTGGGAGGCTAAGGTGGAGGATGGGGGACCCCTGGGATCCCAGGCAGAGTTACGGGGCCCAGGAGCCCTCGCCCCGCCTTCTCCTTTACAGTGGGGTCCAGCTGTGGGTCCCCCACGCCGACTCGCTCCCCTGGCCTGGGGCTGGGCTGGTCTATGGGCATGCTGGGACCCTCCGGTGCTGCTGCCGTGTGGCTCCGCCAAGTCTCACATCTCATCTGTGACAGGGGGAGAACGGCCATGAGAACTGACCGCTCTGGCCCAGAGCGCCTGGCGGTCAGGGTGAGATGCCTGCTAGGGGCCTGGCCTCGAGGGGCTGGACTCGTGCCCCAGATGCCAGCACTGCCACGGGAGCACAGACGCCACCGGGAGTGGGGACCAGAGAGCGCCCTGGGGGCTGAAGAGCATTCTGGGGGCACCAGAGTCTCTGCCCGGGTACCAACACCATCGGAGCTGCATGCCAGGATGTGGGGCCCCCGAGGCTCCCTTCATCATCTCGTTCTGGGAGCGCTCCAAGGGGAAACTGGTCTTCCCAGAGAGGCCAATTGGCCAGGCCGATGGGCATGGGTGGCCTCACCCCACCCAACCATACGGGGCAGGAGCCGCCTTCACCCTCTCAGCCTCGAAGCACTTATGGGGCACTTGCTGTGTACAGATCCGGGGACTGGGGAAGACCCAGCAACGCACCCTGCCCTTTGGGGACCAAGGAAGAAACTTCAGGAAGGACACGATGACCTGCAGAGCTGGGGAGGGGCGGGGCTGCTGGTCCCTAGGAGTCTGGGTTCGAGGATGAGAACTGCGAGACGGCAGAGCGGGAAAAGGCGCCCAGGCCAAAGGGCAGCAGGTACCCAGACCCCAGAGACACAACCCCAGGACGTGGTGAGGGGGAGCCGAGTAGACTCGGGGCTCAGCAAGGCAAGACGAAGCTGAGCTGGACTCTGGGCGCCCTGGGCTGGTGCCGGAGGGGCGGGGGCTGTGAGGGGCTCTGGGGGGCTCCTCCGTGTGAGGCGCCAACAGGAAACCCTTTGAGTGGGGAGCAGGAGATGAAGCCAAGATCTAGTTTTGGGGGGGGGTCGGGATCAGGTGCAAGGACCCACCGTGACGGTGGGGGGGAAAGATGGGGGTGAGGAGCTGAGAGGCTCGGACTGAGCTCTGAGGCCAGAAGGATTCAGAAGCTCCGCCTCCGGCTGTGGGGGCTGCCTGGGAACCCTGCAGGGAACAGACCACACAGGCCACGGAATGGCGGATCTCACTAGGGTTCACATCTTGTCACAAAGGCTGAGCTTACCTGGAGAGGGGCACAGAGAGAGAAGAGGTGGGCTATTCTAGATGGCTTGAACTCAGGTCCTATTAATTAAGATCTACTCCCAGGATGAAGGAGGTGACAATTATGGCTTTAGCGTGCACAGTCTCTTCCCTGGTCCTTGTGCCTGGGGTTAGCTGAGAAGTGGGTGCTGTGTGGGGAGGAAGGTTCTGGAAGTGGGGGGCTACTGCAGAAACTAGGCAGAGTGGGGTGGGGGCTCACTCTTTTGTCTGGAGCCTCAGGAAAGGTGAGGGGCAGGAGTGGGGGCCCAGAGGGCAGTGCTGGATGGGGCCTTGCCATGGAGGCTGTGGACTCAGGAGTCCCGGGCCTGCTGGAGATGCAGGCTCCCACCGGGAACAATGGCTCCAGGAAGCAGCAGGAACCACCGCTGATTACAAATCAAGCCGCCATTTCCCTCCCGTTTCCATGGCGACGGCAGGCCCAGCATCTTGAGTAGGGGCAGCAGGATGCAGCCGGATCTTTTAAAGCCACAAGGACCATTTCCTGTGCGTTCTTGACCCCCCGTCTCGCTGCCCACCCGCCCTTTGCCCACCGCTCCCTCAGCCAGCAGTGAGGTGAATCCCGCCGGCCCCTCTCTGCTTGTCCCTGGGCCTCTGGGTGGCTTGGAACTGCTGTTCCCCGCATCTCTGGGCCTTGTTTTTCATCCATAGAACCAGCAAGACCTGAGCCCTATGAACTGGGCACCCTCCCTCTCACCACTGGACTCCTCTCAGCGGGGAGTGGACAGGCAGTGCCAGGGGTCCTCGCTATACTGCCCCTGTGGGAAGGCGCCTGTACACAGGTCTACACCACGTCCACAGCATCTGTACACAGCTCTGCACCACGTCCACAGTGTCACCATGTCCACAGTGTCTGTACACAGCTCTGCACCATGTCCACAGTGTCTGTACACAGCTCTGCACCCATCCACAGTCGCCTGTCCACAGTGTCAGCACTGTCCACAGTGTCTGTACACAGCTCTGCACCCATGTCCACAGCTTCTGTACACAGCTCTGCACCACGTCCACAGTGTTTGTACACAGCTCTGCACCCGTCCACAGCGCTCTGTACACAGCTCTGCACCACGTCCACAGTGTCTGTACACAACTCTGCACCCGTCCACAGCGCTGCCATCCGCCCAGCATCTGTACACAGCTCTGCACCCGCCCACAGCATCTGTACACAGCTCTGCACCCCACAGTGTGTCACGGCTCTTTACCATGTCCACAGTGTCTGTACATAGCTCTGCACCACGTCCACAGTGTCTGTACACGACTCTGCACCCGTCCACAGCGTCTGTACACAGCTCTGCACCACGTCCACAGTGTTGTACACAGCTCTGCACCCATCCACAGCGTGTGTACACAGCTCTGCACCACGTCCACAGTTGGTTCTGTACATAGCTCTGCACCACGTCCACAGTGTCTGTACACGACTCTGCACCGCGTCCACGGCATCTGTACACAGCTCTGCACCGCGCCCACAGTTTCTGTACACCCTGCACCCTCCACAGTGTGTACACAGCTCTGCACCACATCCACAGCATCTGTACACAGCTCTGCACCCATCCACAGTGTGTACACAGCTCTGCACCACGCCCACAGAGTCTGTACACAGCTCTGCACCACGTCCACAGTGTGTACACAGCTCTGTACCATGTCCACAGCTCACGCTCTGCACCACGACCACAGTGTCTGTACACAGCTCTGCACTGCGTCCACAGTGTCACCATGTCCACAGTGTCTGTACACAGCTCTGCACCCATCCACAGCATCTGTACACAGCTCTGCACCCATCCACAGTGTGTACACAGCTCTGAACCACGTCCACAGAGTCTGTACACAGCTCTGCACCACGTCCACAGTGTCTTACACAGCTCTGCACCATGACCACAGTGTCTGTACACAGCTCTGCACCACATCCAAGCGCCTGTACACGACTCTGCACCCGTCCACAGCGTCTGTACATGGCTCTGCACCACGTCCACGGCCTCTGTACACGACTCTGCACCCCGTCCACAGCCTCTGTACACGACTCTGCACCCGTCCACAGTATCTGTACACAGCTCTGCACTAATCCACTATATCTGTTCACAACTCTGCACACACACACAGACCCCCAGGCCAACTTCATGTCCTCCTGTGCCCATCCAGATGCTCTGTCCCACACAGGAGAATCAGCCACTTGCTCGTGGCTGGTGCCGTGGCTGCAGAGTCTATGACATCGCTCCTTCGAGCTCAGCTGCTGCAGTTTCTGCCTGACAGGAAGCTTGTGACTGCCGACGTGGCTCTTGCTCTTTCTCTCTCCCTCAGAAATGCCCTGAACTGACTCTGGACAGGCAACAGCAGCGTCCTAGCCACACAGCCCACGACCCCTCACCACTGGGGTCCCACCAGGAGGTGGCTGGGCCTGAGGGGCCGCCCACCGGAGATGCCCGTAGGCAGAGCTGGGCAGCCCCTCGCTGTGCCAGGCCAGTTTCGCCCAGGCTACGGAACAAAGGGCTTTCATGGGGTGTAACCCAGGCCGTGGGGAGAACAGTCAGGTGCGCTGGAGACGCATTCACAGAGGCTGAGGCTTGTGACCCGGCTGGCACAGGGGCCGGGTTCGGCCCTGTCCCAGGGCGGCAGAGGAGCGCTGGCAGCCAGTGAAGGCCCCGCTTGTGCGTGCTGTCAGCAGAGAGGCCAGGCCTTTTAAGGGGTGAGATCGTGTGGCCCGATAGCAGCGGAGGGGCCCCTCCGGGAGGGGCCCGGGCCCCTGTGAGGACTGTCGGGCATTGTTAGCTGCCCAGCGTGTGAAGGCGGACGGGGACCCGGGCGGTCAGCTGATACCTGTGCGAGCTGGGCCTCACCACTGCGGCTCTAGTTACCAGCCCACTGGCCAGGCAAGGGGGCATGTGGCCCCGGAAGGGCCGGCTGAAGGCCCCACTGGGTCCCCGGCAGGCTGGATGACCTGGGCTGGGCAGGAGTGATGGGTGAGAAGAGAAAACCCTGGGAACAGGGGTGCAGGGGGTCCAGAGGGCACCGCCCCAGCCTGGGCACACTCCCAGGAGTGCTGCGGAGACACACGGAAATGGCCCATAGCGAGCACTGTGCTGGGAGAGTGTGAGTGTGGGGGAGGCCCTTCTGGGGTCACCGACTGCTCTTTTCCCCAGCACAGATACCGGCATCTAAGCAGCCCATGGGGTCACAGTCGGGGCCTTGGTACTATAGGGGAGGTGTCAGACTGACCAGCACACCTGAGCTCCAGGTGAGGCCCAGAGGCCAAGCCACTTCCCCTAAGTCACACAGCTGTGAGATGACCCAGCTGGGCTGTGAGCCCAGGTTGCAGTCCTGGCCCCTCTCCGGGATCCAGGGCGGGCTATGACGGCTGCCACCAAGCACTGATGGCAGTGGGCTCTCTCCTGAGCTCCAGGGAAACCAGGAAACCCCGGAGGGGGAGCTGTTGGATGACCCTTGGTCCACAGCCCTCTCTGCTACCTGCAGCTCTGGGATTTGTATTATAGATGAAATGTTGTTTTTCTTTTCCCCATATACCCTTGGCGTATTCTTATGCTAGAGCAAAGGCCTTTTGTATAGACAGCAGAAACACCATCAGCACCTCTATATTCACTGCAGCACTATTCACAATAGCCAGAATCTGGAAACAACCTGAATGCCTGAGAACAGACGACTGGATAAAGCAGCTGTGGTACATCTACACAATGGAATACTATGCAGCTGTCAGGAAAACGTCATGCAATTTGCATACATGGACGGACATGGAGATTATCTTGCTGAGTGAAATTAGCCAGAGGGAAAAGGACAGATATAGAATGACTGCATTCATTTATGGGATATAAAAGAAAATTATGCGACTAATATCCAAGGCCACATTGGTGGTGGGAAATGGGCACTGGTGGAGGGATGGTTCTGGAACACTGTATGACCGAAGCCCAAACATGAACATCTTTGTAATAAAAAAGAAATATATCCAAGGCCATGTTAAACGGGGGTCAGGAGGACTTGTCAATGGTTGGAATCTACCACCAATGTGTTAAGGAAGATAGAGAAGGCATCAGACTGCCAATAATAGTTGGAAATGATCGCGCTAGACAGGAAACTGAGTATTGAAAGTAGGTAAAGGGATCACTATCACTATCACTATCTTCCCGCTCATCATCTATTTGCTAGAGCGGGCACCAGTAATATCTCCATATGTCCTGTCTCAATGCTAGTAGAACCCAAAGGCATCCGCTTGCTCCAGGAACATAAAGAGCCTCAAACCATTATATTAGGTCACGGGAATGACTTAATATAAATGTTACTGGTATCTGGCATATCAAATACTACATGAGCAGCTTGCCAGGCTTGCCATGCAGGTGGCATACTCTTGTAGTCACCTATAAATAAAGCATTTATTGATGAACTGCGCAGCATGATAACCCTTCAGTGTCTGTATTGCAAACCACAGTGCATGAAAGAAGAGAGAGAGAGAGAGAAAGAGAGAGAGAGAGAGAGAGAGAGAGAGAGAGAGAGAAAGTGCCGCCATAGAGGCGGGGTGGGGGACGGAAACCGTGGACGCTGGTGTTGGGAAATGTGCACTGGTGGAGGGACGGGTGCTGGAGCACTGCCTGCCTGCAGCCCAATCGCGAGCAGCTTTGTAATGGTCTATCTCACGGTGATTCAATAAAGTTAAAAATAATAAGTAAATAAATGGAGCCGCTGCTTTGCCGCTCATTAGCCGCATGGCCAGAAGCTCCGCTCACCGCCTTCCCCCTTGCCCACGCCCCGCTCTCCCGCCTCCCCACTGCCCCGCGTGCCCCCAGCAGCACTGCCGCCCGCTTCCCTCCCAGCTGCCACCCCCTCCCTGCCACTCCCTCACACCCCTCATTCTCCAGGGCTGTGTGTTGGTGTTTCTGAGCTCTCTCCCGACCCAGTTTAATCATCTGGAGAGTGAGTCTCGGGCCCCAGGCCCTCGTCCTCAGAAGATGCCCCAAGCAGGAAAGACGCAGCCCACAGCTGCTCAGGCGGCTGGGGGCTCTGGAACCTCCCCCTGAACCCCGCTTCCCACATCCCTGTGCTGTCGGGGTGGCGGGATTCATGCAGGGCCTCAGATTGCACCCGGCTCAGCGTTCCTGCTGGCCACATGCCCGCCCTGGCCCCTGGCTGCTCCCTTCGGAAGCGTGTCCCTTAAACTCTCTTCCAGCTTCCTCCCCTCAGGAGGCCTGAGCACCCCTCAATGGTGATTGAGCTGGCAGCAGAGCCCAGAGTGGTTCAGCAACTTGCCCAGGGTCACACAGCCCCGGAGTCTGCCTGGGCTTTTGTGCTCTCTCGCCCTGTCGAAACTCGGGCTGCCTCCTGTCTCGACAGAACGGGACCTGGAGACACTGCCAGCCTGTGTGCCCCCTCTGCCTGTGGTTGGTGCTGACTCACAGGGACCCCTCACCCTTCCAGAGGCCAGGGGAGAAAAAGACCAAAAAAGCTGCTGCTGAGCAGGGGCGGAGCCGGGTAGAAGGAATCAATCAGGTCACTGCAGATGAGCGGCTCCGCCCCACGCTCACTGATTGGAGGATGAATCTGTCTGTCTCCTCTATAAACAGATGCCCCACTGCTGGGTGCTCTGGGGATGGTGGCGTCCAGGACCCTAGAGCTCCTCTCTGACTGCACCTGAGCCAGGCTGCAGAGAATGTTCCCCTTCACCCAGGAGGGCTGGGGCTGGGAAGGTGCTCCCAGACTCCAGAAAAAGGTTGCCAGGAAGGCAGGTGCCCCTAGACCACCCAGTTCCCCGCCCTCCCTCATCTCTGCCCTGAGAGAGGCGCTACCACGAAGAAGGCTGGTCAGGTGTAGATGCCTCTCCGGGAATGCAGCCGGAGGGGCCCGGGAACTCCCGGGTGCCCTGAGTAGGCCTGGCACTGGTAGGGCGGTCCTGCAAAGGGAACTGGAGGAGTGTATTTATATCACAATATAAACAAGGATTCGTCGAGCCAGAGTGAGTCCTGGCCACTGTCTGGCGTGATACTTTTTTGCAGTTCCTTATCTGAAATTCAAATTTAACCGGTACCTTATATTTCTAAATTCAAATTTAACCAGTATTTTATCTGGTTACCTGAGACACTAGGAGGGGCAAGAAGGGGCAGTTTTGGGGGCTGTGGGGCGCTTTAGTCAGAGTGTCCAGGTTTTTGTCTTGCCTGATTGATCCCACAACCCACCACATAGCCGGAGGCATCAGCCACCCTGTCTTGACCAGGATGATGACTCACTCCATGAGCAAACCTTTCCTGAAGCCCCTATGGCAAGCGAGCCTGTGTACTCTGGTACCTGCTGAGTCTAGGGGAGCAAAGGGCAGTTGCAAGGCACATTTCAAACTTAGGGGTTCAGCAAGGCAAAAGTGTGAGACAAGTGGGGCCAGAGCGATAGTCCAGCGGGAGGGCGTTGTCTTGCACACGGCCAGCCCGGGTTCGATCCCTGGCATCCCACATGGTCCCCCGAGCCCGCCAGGAGTAATTCCTGAGCAAAGAGCCAGGAATAACCCCCAGAGTGTCACCGGTAAGGCCCAAAAAGCCAAAAAAAAAAAAGTATGAGACGTGTGAAGGTTGGGGACATAGCATCAATGATACAGACCCCAAGAGCTGCTGTTAAAGCGGTCTTGTTTCTTTCAGAATCTGCAGTAAAAGTGAGTACTAGAGACAGTAAGGGGAGTGATATGAAATATGCGTGTTTGCATTCACTTAAAACCATCCTGAATCTGCTCTACTTACAGAAATAACTCATTTTCAGTGAAAACTAGTTCTGTGTTTGAAGACCAGGGGTCAGAGCAATAGGGTAATGAGGAGAGTTTGCCTTGCTTGCAGCCGACCCAGGGTCCACCTCCGGCATCCCATATGGTCCCCTGAGCACCGCCACGAGTAATTCCTGAGTCCAAAAACCAGGAGCAAGCCCTGAGCATTGCCAGGTGTGACCCAAAAAGCAATAAATAGATAGAAAAAATAAATAAATAAATAAATAACTAGATAGATAGATAGATAGATAGATAAATGAATAAATGGGTAGACAGACAGACAGACAGACAGACAGACAGACAGACAGACAGCGCCAGACGACAGACGATGATAGATAGATAGATAGATAGATAGATAGATAGATAGATAGATAGATAGATAGATAGATAGACAGACAGACCCATACGGTCTCCCTGAGCCCCTTCAGGAGTGATTCCTGGAGTGCAGAGCCAAAAGTAACCCCTGAACACCACCAAGTGTAGCCCCAAAAACAAAAACAAATAAATCTGCCAAAATAAAACCAATAAAAACAAAACCAGTGGGCTGAAGAGATAGTACACGGTAGGGAACTTGCCTTGCATGTGGCTGACCCAGATTCCATCCCTCCCTCTGGGGTCCAGGCAGACTTTCCTACTCTCTCCAGCACATTCACAGGGGCCAGGAGCGTTGGCATGGCAACCAGCAGCCCCCCTCGTCACAGGAGCAGAAGTGCCTGGACCACGTCCAGGGTTCTGGCTTCTCTCTGTCCAGCAGCCCGAGAAGGTTGGACGGTGGGACAGCAACTGCGTCTGTACCTGGAGACCAGCCCGCAGTGAGGGTGGGACCCTGGAGACACGGAGCCCTGAGGGACGCCAGCCTCGTCTCAGTAAGTGGGGCAGCACTTGCCTTGCGCGATAGCCCTGGGTTGGACTCCCAGCACCCCACTCTCCCAGCCGGTGCAGGACGGGGGAGGGAACAGAAATGAGAAGTCGCCCTCTCAGTGAAGCGTGCACCAACCGTGCCTGTGCGGTCGGGAGACAAGAAGTCGCCCCTCTCGGTGGAACACGCACCCTCGGCCGTGCAGTCGGGAGTTTGAAAACATTAAGCTGGTCAGGGAGGGTGTTTGCCTTGCATGTGCCCCAACCTGGGTTCAATCCCAGGCATCCCATATGGTTCCCTGAGCCCCACTAGGAGTAATTCCTGTGAGCAGAGACAGGAGTAACCCATAAGCACTACCAGGTATGACCCAAATAAAAAGGAAGGAAGGAAGGAAGGAAGGAAGGAAGGAAGGAAGGAAGGAAGGAAGGAAGGAAGGAAGGAAGGAAGGAAGAAGGAAGGAAGGAAGGAAGGAAGGAAGGAAGGAAGGAAGGAAGGAAGGAAGGAAGGAAGGAAGGAAGGAAGGGAAGGAAGGAAGGAAGGAGGGAGGAAGGAGGGAAGGGGGAAGGAAGGAAGGAAGGAGGGAAGGAAGGGAAGGAGGGAAGGGGGAAGGAAGGAAGGAGGGAGGAGGGAAGGGGGGAAGGAAGGAAGGAAGGAAGGAAGGAAAGAAGGAAGGAAGGAGGGAAGGGGGGAGGGAAGGGGAAGGGGGAAGGAAGGTAAGGAAAGAAGGGGGAAGGGGGAAGGTGGGAAGGGGGGAAGAGGGAAGGGGGAAGGAGAGAAGGGGGGAAGGGGAAGGGGGAAGGAGAGAAGGGGGAAGGAAGGGAAGGGGGAAGGAGAGAAGGGGAAGGGGGAAGGAAGGAAGGAAGGAGGGAAGGGGAAGGGGAAAAGGAAGGGGAGAAGGAAGGGGGAAGGAAGGAGGGAAGGAGGGAAGGAGGGAAGGAAGGGGGGAAGGAAGGAAGGAAGGAGGGAAGGAAGGAAGGGGGAAGGGGGAAGGAAGAAAGGGGGAAGGGGGAAGGAAGGAAGGAAGGAAGGAAGGAAGGAAGGAAAGGAGAAGGAAGGAAGGAAGGAAGGAAGGAGGAAGGAGGGAAGGAGGGAAGGAAGGAGGGAAGGGGGAAGGGGGAAGGAAGGAAGGAGGGAAGGAGGGAAGGAAGGAAGGGGAAGGGGGAAGGAAGGAGGAAGGAGGGAAGGAGGGAAGGGAAGGAGGGAAGGGAAGGAGGGAAGGAGGGAAGGAAGGAAGGAAAGAGGGGAAGGAGGGAAGGAGGGAAGGAGGGAAGGGGGGAAGGGGGAAGGGGGGAAGGGGGAAGGAGGGAAGGAGGGAAGGAAGGAAGGAAGGAAGAAGAAGGAAGGAAGGAAGGAAGGAAGGAAGGAAGGAAGGAAGGAAGGAAGGAAGGAAGGAAGGAAGGAAGGAAGGAAGGAAGGAAGGAAGGAAGGAAGGAAGGAAGGAAGGAAGGAAGGAGGCCAAGTGATAGCACAGTGGGGATGGCATTTGCCTTGCCCACTGCCGACCTGGGTTGAGTCCCCCTGCATGCCATATTGTACCCCAAGCACTGCTAGGAATAATTCCTGAATGCAGAGCCAGGAATTACCCCTTGAAATCCCTGGGTGTGACCCAAAAAAAAAAAGAGAGAGAGTGAAAGAAAGAAGCCCCCTGGGGCCGGAGAATCCTACAGTGGGGGAGGCACTTGCCTTGCACATGGCTGACCCCGTTGGATTTCCAGTACTCCGACAGGGTCCTCTGAGCTACGCCAGGAGTGACCCCTGAGTGCAGAGCCAGGAGTAAGCCCTGATCACCAATAGGTGTGGCCCCAAACAAAACCAGAGAACAGAAGTTCACGTTAGCCTCCAGCGAGCAGGCCCTTCTCTCCCAAAGGCGGGATCCAGGCCCGGAAAGGACCCTGGGGTCCAAAGCCAGGCTCTGCATGTTCACTCCTTCTAATCCATTAGATATTTATGAACCCCAACTGTGTGTGGGCCCTGGGGAGCCCGTGGTCATGAGACAAAGTCCTGCATTCAGGAAAAGAAATCAATCCGCAGACCTCGTGCCACTGGCCCGTGCCATGCGCCAGGCTCTGTAGCAGGCCTGTGTCAGCTCCAGGGACACTCCACCACGGCTCCCAGAAGTGCAGGCACAGAGAGGGAGCCAGGCTGAGCCACACAGCCTGTGAACCACAGAAGCAAGTTGGAAGTCAGGGTTCAGCTACTCTCCCCTCTACCCCTCCCTCTTGTCTGTGCAATCTCTAAAAACTGCCGCACTCCTCACTCCTCACTGTGAGTCTCGGTACCACCCCAGAGCAGCTTCATCGCCATCATCATCACAGTCACAATCAAAATCGCTGACAGAGAAAGAGAAATGTGAGCTGGAGCAATAGGACAGTGAGGCGGGCATTTGCGTTATACGTGACTGACCCGGCTCAATCTCCAGCATTCCAAGGGGTGCCCCGAGCACCGCCAAGAGTGCAGAGCCAGGAGTAAGCCCTGAACACTGCTAGTTATGGGCCCACCCTGCAAAAAACAAGATAAACGCCTCTTATTTCCACCCCGACTAGTAAACACCTTTTGGGGAAGAAATGAGCTGGCAAGAGGGAATTGGGTTTGTTCCGGAATTGCCTGTGTTGGCGTTGGTGTCTGAAGGAACAGGAAGGGCCAGTAGGGAAGGGCAGGGGGACGGCTCAGAGGGAGCTGCAGGGACAGAGCAAGAGGCTGGAACGTGGGGCTAGACCTGGGGTGTCTGAGGAGCAGCGGGCACCCCACGATCTGCTTCCAGGGGCTTCCCCTGGGACTCAGCCACAGAAGGTGCTGGGCTTGGGGTCTGACAGTGAGGGTGCAGGTCCACGCTGGGAACTCGGGCATCGGGCTCTCCACACGGTGCTCTGTGTCTTCTCATGTCTTGAGCCGATCTCTCGAGATTTAGACCTTTTATTGTCTTTTATTGATGTTGCTTTACAAGGGAGCAACATTTGGTGAATTCGGAATAAAATATTTATTACCATGAGCTGTATTTGAAGAACCCTGCCCCAGGGAAAGAATATTGATGACCACGTGGTCTAGAGCGCAGAGTGCTCACCGGAGGGCTCTCCCAACGCTGGAGAAACTGAGGCTCAGAGACCCCAGGGCCTGGTGACCGAAGGCAGAGAGGGCACCTGTCCGTCCCGCAGGCCTGGCTGTCCTCACGACAGGCCCAGGCTTCACCTGGATGGTCAGGGAGGATGTGGGTTGTCTTTGTTGGTATCAGGTGATGGAGTCAGCACTAACCGGTCATCTGGGCAGGCTGGTCATCTTCTCCCATTCCTGCCACATGCCATGAGGCAGGAGCAGGGATGAAGACTTAGGAGGTCTCTTCACGCAGGGCAGATGCTTGCCAAGGCAGAGAGGAACTGTGGCTTCAGCACACTCCAGTGACCTCCTCACCATCTAGGCATCCAGCGACACATCCAGCCGTCAGCCCACTCCACCTACCCACCCGTCCATCCACCCACCACCCATCCGGTCTGTCCATCCATATGACCACGCTCCCAAACACCCATCCCTGCTCACCTGCCATCCAGGCATTCTTTATTGCCACCATCCATCCATTCACCATTTTCCCATCTACCCATCCGCACACATACCCACCACCCATCCACCCATCCATCCGCTCACTCATTTTTCCATACACCCATCCATCCATACACCCACCCAGCCATCAGTACATCCATTACAATCATCTATCTACCAACTCCTCCCGTCCACCCGCCCATCTGTCCACTCACCCATTACAGCACAGGGCTATCCCTTCACATCCAGCTGCCTGGCCATCTCGGCAGCATCCATCCACCACCCTCCACCCTCCATATCCACGAAGTTCTCTAGCTGTCCACTCAGGCAGCCCTCCAGCGATGCATCCATCACACAAACATGCGTGCATACATGCAAGTGTCCTCCTATTGAGACACCTGAGGACAGAGAAAGGAAAGGTCCAAGGGAGGAAACCAACCAACAGTCCAGCCATTTTATTTGCCAATGCTCTGATGTGCCCACAGGGGGAGTCCAAAGGCTAGAATCTGAGGGGCGTCCGGCACAAGGGCCCACGGAGCTGTCTTCTCAGTGGTGCTTGAGCAAAGTCCAGAGGTGCCACAGTCGCCAGTGACCCTGCTGTCCTCCTCCCATGCCCCCCATGGGGCCAGTAGATGTGCATGACACACTCCATTCCCGCTCTCCCAGGTCCAGAGGGAGGGACACGAGGACACCCAGACACCCGCAGCATCCAGAGCACCCCAGAGGGGCTGGAAGGTGCAAAGTCACATGACCACCCAAGAACCCCACGCGCACAGAGACACACAACGCACAGACACGCGAGGCCTGACGCGTGACAGAACCCTCCTTCCGGTAGAGAGGCCAGAGGCACCTGACCCCACCTGCCCTGGGGCTAAGCTGTCCCCGCCCCTGTTGCTTTCCTGGCCCCTCACTGATGCTGGCGGTACCCTGGGCAGCACCAAGGGCTTCCCGAGCTGGTCTCTGCTGGTGGCCGAGTCCCTGAACTCCGTCGTCAGGGATGGGTGGCCCCACACAAGTTCTTCATGCAGCTGCTGTGTGGCCACCATGGGGTCACCACTCAACGACGCTGCTCCAAGGCCTGAGTTAACAGGCTGAGGCCAGGAGCTCTTTCTCTGGCAGCCATCAGCAGGGGACGGTCCCTGCGGGAATAGTGCCCCTCGGGGTCTCCCTCCACAGCCCCAGGTCAGGGAACCAGAATCAAGAAACAGTAGACTGTGGAAGCATACAATATAAATAAAAGATTCATATAAAAATAGTCTCATAAAATAATCTCTCTGTCCAGTGGCGGCTCCCTCTCCTCCCAAACGATGGACATTTACCTCTTCCTGTCCCCACCCCCACCCCAGCTGGAGTCTGGCCTTCGGAGAGTTAGAGGGTGAGAAACGTCTCCCCACATTGAATTCTGGGTAAGTAGCAGCAAACGGCACACAGGTGTGTAGAGAGCTCAGTGCTGGGTGCAGGGGAAGGGGTCCCTGCTCCCACCTGCCACGCGAAACCCACCAACAGTCACCGCTGCGGGAAGGCTCGGCAGGGCACTGTGGCTTGGCTCCTGTAAGTCAAATCCTGTAAGAAAAGCACGTGGACCGTCCCGCTGCAGAAAACGGATCCGGCGAGATGGGGAGGACTCTCTTTAATTAAATAAATTAATATTATCTTTAATCAGAATAAATCGTTAAATATTGCTATGATGAGGCCCGAGGTCCAGAGTTTCTGCTGAGAAGGGCTAGGAGCCAGCCCAGGGGGTCAGAAGAGCAGCAGTGGGTGGTGGGGCGCTGGGGAGCTGGGTCCCCGGCAGGAAGGGTCCGGGCGCCGCAGCCGCCGGAAGGATCTGAGAGGCGACACGGGGAGCCAGCGCCGCCCTCCCCGAGGTCTGCCATGCAGCGGGCAAGGCTTCCGCCCACTGGCCCACGGGTGCCCAGAGCTGCAGTGTGCGCCCCAGGCCACTTCCCTGGCACGAGCACGCTCGGTGCTGCACGCGTGCGCAGTAGCACACTCACTTGCACGCGTACACCTCGGTGTGCTCGCTGCACGTGTTGCATTTGACGTAGCAGCACCAGTGGAATTTGCAGTTGCACTGCCACACGCGGGCGTACTGGTGGGTGTTATAGCCGCGGCCACAGCACATGAGGTCGCAGCCGCTGGCCTGGGGCGCCCGCCTTGTTGCACGCACGGCCCCTGCGTGCCCACGCTGCCCGCTCACCGGGTCCTCCTCGCAATAGTTGGGCGACTTCTCGATGTACACCAGGTCCGTGTCCATGGGCTTGCGGTAGGACAGGGGCTTCTTGATCTTGAGGAAAGCCGGCCGCTTGTTGCGGCTGGCACGCACCGCTCCACGTGCACCGCCTCGTTGTACTTGTCCTTGAGCACGTAGCCCAGCTCCCGGAACTCGCGGCAGCGTGGTCCAGCACGTCTTGGTGGTGCACGAGCCCGACACGCCGTGACACTTGCACTCCAGCTTCATGTTCTCCTCCAGGATCTGCAGGAGGAGCGGGCGGGCACACGTCACTGCCTGCACAGCCTGGCGCTGCCCTCCCGCCCCGCCCACCCTCACCGGCCGGCCACGCCCATCAGGCAGGCCACGCCCCTGACAGGTCCCGCCCACCTGTCCAGTCCCGCCCACAGTAGGCTCCGCCTACCCAGACCTGCCCCACCCACCCATTCAGCCTCGTCCTCCCCATCAGGCCCCACCCACCGGGCCTAGGCCCCCCTTTCCTTTTTTCTGTGGCTGCATCTTGGCGCTGGAGTCCCTTATCTCAGGTCTGGGTTCTGCCTTCCACCCTGCACACCTGGGCCTTCTTGACCTTCCTCTTAGACCCGTAGTTTGACAGGTAGGACACATCAGGGCAGCTCAGAGGAACTCTGGTTCCTCAGCACAAGGTAAGGACCAGGGAGAGAGCACAGTGGGTAGGGAGGGGCTTGCCTTGCCCCCATACGGTCCACTGAGCCGGGCCAGGAGTGATCCCTGAGCAAGGCCAGGTGTGGCCCCCACAATCAAAATAAATAAAATCATGTTGGAGCCAACATTGAAAACCGAGACTTAAAAAGTCTTGGTGGGGCCAGAGCAACAGCACAGCGGGTAGGGCGTTTGCCTTGCACGGCTGACCACGCTCCATCCCGGCATCCCATATGGTCCCCGAACACCGCCAGGAGTGATTCCTGAGAGCAGAACCCCTGAGCATTGCCAGGTGTGACCCAAAAAAGCAAACAACATAAAAATAAATAAAAATAAAGAGTTTTGGTGGCAGATCTAATTTTTTTTTTTTTGGCACAGTCAAACCCCTTTGTAAGCAACTTTAGGCAGAAATCCAGCTGTACTAATAACAGGTGCAGCTGGGTGCTGACCACCAGCCGGCACCCAGCTGTACTGTCCTGGCATGCCACAAGCCCCCAGCCTGGCTATGGGCAGCAACTCTGGGGACCTCCTGTAGAGCCCCGGGCCCCTTCACTGGCCAGTCCTCATGGCTCCCTACTGCCTGCCTGGGAGCGAGCTGTGTCTCAGCAGAGGCCACCAGACTGGACGCTTTACGACGCCCATCAGGTGAGGTGTACATCGGGTCTGGGTGCCCGGGCGCTGGGTCCACCTTCCCTAGCAGCTGCTACATGGATGATATGTGCCCCACCCTTCTTCCAAGCTCCCTCTGGGCTTCCCCACGGGACCCCACAAGGCAGCGCTTAGAGGGTGGGAAGGCCGGGCCCTGTGAGCCTGCTCCCTCGGCCTGCTGAGCCCAGGGTAAAAGAGGTTAAGTGAAGGCAGGGCAGGGGGGAGCGTCGCGGTGGGCAGGGTCTGGGTGCTGGCAGCCTCTGTTGCTGGGCATGGGCATCCTTCCTGATCCTTTCCCACTGGCAGGCCCCACGATCATGCTTGCCCTGTATCTCACCCCTTTGTAAAAGCACTGATTGCCAAGTGGCCAATAAGCACTTAGGATTCTCAGCCAGGCACCAGGCAGCTCATGGGCCCAGCAGAACAGGATGTGACCAGTTCCCACCAGCCAGGATGTGACCCTAAGGGCCAGACCCGTATGAGTGCTCCATGGCTGTGTGCAACCCGCTGTACCATCGCTGGACTGGCCCCTCCCTGCTGTACCAGATTCTTCACTTTGTGGGGATGTGAAGAACCCCCAGCTCGCCCAAAGGGCCGCTCCCAGCCATTCTCTCAGCCAACCAGACAAGGGTTCTGCACTGAGGCCTGCCTGAGGAGGTTGCAGTGCCTGGGACGGCCAGGTCACCTCAGCAGTCCTCAGCGGCCTCCGGGCTGTTGAACTGCAGCCATCGGTGCTGGGGGAACCGTAGGATGCCAGGGATCGAACCCAGACGGGCGTACGCCAGGCGTGTGCCTTCTCAGAGTCCTGCACGCCAGCCCCTGGGATGCATTAAACCCTATCTGGAATATAAGATCTATGGAGTCGGGGATAGATCCGTGGCTGGGTGGAGGGTGGGACTCCGGCGCTGCTAAAGGCACGAATAGGTTTCCCTTGAGGTAATAAAAACATTACAAAAATCAATCCACACAACGGTGGCCCATTATCTAACAGTGTGGAACAATGCCCTACAAGCCAGCCCCGGCATGCGGTGACTCACGCCTTTACTAAAGTCGCTGGGGTTATTTTTGGTTTGTTGTTGTTTTTTGTTTTTAAGCTTTTAGCAGAAAGTGATGCATTGTGTTTGCAAGGCTGGGACCAAGTATTTTTGCTGCGGTGCCCACAGGGCAGGGAGCCCAGGTGCCCTTGGGTCCAGCCGGGTCTTGCTGCCGCCCCTCAGCTCAGGGCTTTCACACATTAACCCCCTCTTCCCATGAGACCACGTCAGTATTTGGGGAAGACCCTGAGCCCAGGACAGCCCATCTGTTAGCCCGGCAAACTGCACCTCGAGAGCCTCCTGTGACCGTGAGTACATCTCCTCTGACCAGGGCATGATCGCAGACAGCCTGGCCAGGGCTGCCCACCGAGGTGGACAGCTGGATGAGTAAGCAGCCCTTTGCCAAGACAGGGAGCATCAGCAGAGGAAGTGTGTGCGGACAAGCATTCCGGGGCCAGAGAGAGTCTGGGGTTAAGGCACCTGCACTGCATGTAGCCGACCCCAGCTCAACCCCTGGCACCACACAGGTCCCTCAAACACTGCCAGGAGTCGTCCCAGAGAGCAGAGTCAAGAGTAGGCCCTGAGCACCCCTGGGTGCAGTTCCTACCTCAAAAGCTCCTGTCTTTGCACCTCCTGAGGCTACAACCGGCTTCTGGGCCTCCAGAAACCTTGAGGAGTCGAGACTGACTTAGACAGAGGCAGCAGAGGAACGGGGTGACATGGCACCTGCCCTTCCTTCCTCCTTCCCTCCTTCCTTCCTTCCTTCCTTCCTTCCTCCCTCCTTCCTTCCTCCTTCCTTCCTTTCCTCCTTCCTTCTTCCTTCTTCCTTCCCTCCTTCCTTCTCCTCTCTCCTCCTTCCTCCTCTCCCTTCCTTTCCTTCCTTCCTTCCTTCCTTCCTTCCTTCTTCCTCCTTCCTTCCTCTCCTTCCTTCTTCCTTCCTTCCCTCTCCTTCCTTCCTTCCTTCCTTTCCCTCCTTCCTTCCTTCCTCCTTCCTTCCTTCTTCTTTCCTCCTTCCTTCCTCCTTCCTTCCTTTCCTTCCTTCCTTCCTTCCTCCTTCCTTCCTTTCCTTCCTTCCTCCTTCCTCCTTCCCTCCTTCCTTTCCTTCCTCCTTCCTTCTCTTCCTTCTTCCTTCCCTCCTTCCTCCTTCCTTCCTTCCCTTCTTCTCCTCCTTCCTTCCTTCCTTTTCTCCTTCCTCCTTTCTTCCTTCCCTCTCTCCTCCCTTCCCTCTTCCTTCCCTCCTTCCTTCCCCTCCTTCCTTCCTTTCTCCCTCCTTCCTTTCTTCCTTTTCTCCTTCCCTCCTTTATTCCTTCCCTCTCCTCCCTCCCTTCCCTTCCCTCCTTCCTTCCCGCTTCCTTCCTTCCTCCCTTCCCTCCTTCCTTCCTTCCTTCCTTCCTTCCTTCCTCCCTTCCTCCTTCCTTCTTCCTTCCTTCCTTCCTTCCTGCCTTCCTCCTTCCTTCCTTCCTTCCTTCCTTCCTTCCTCCCTCCCTCCCTTCCTTCCATCCTTTCCCAGTCTTCTTCCTGGTCAGGGTTCCTCCTGCAGCTCTAAGTACAAGGCAGTTTCCCCACCTTAGCTGGGGGCTCGACGGGACACACCTGTACCCACTCAGACCCCAGGAGACCCTCCCACACGTCTCTAGGTGTGGGTGGGGAGAGCACAGTCGGGGACCCCAGGCGGATGGGGCGGAATCCATTTGTTCTCTCATCAGCAACTGTGAGAAACAACCCATTCAGGGCCGGTGGCTCCATGACTGTATAACAGTGTCAACACCGCTAAAGAATCCCATGGCCCTGAACAATCAGTCCCACCCTCTCGGCCCTCCTGCACTCTTCTAGAATTCCTTCACTCAGGGCCCCACAGCACGTGGCCTTCCGGGCTCTGTCTCTGTCCCTTAGAGCTCCCCGCCTGCAGGCCATGTGGCAAAGCCCGTCCCTGGGTGTGGCTGCCTCAGCCTCACCTGTGGCCAGTGGTCACTCCTCAAACTGTCTTTGCTTCCCGTCCATGTGTGCCTGGTGTCCTGGTCACAGCCCAGCAGCGACCCAGCCCTGTCATCCTCATCCCGTCCACCTGCACCCCTGGCCCATATCAGGAGGGGGCCAACGTAGCCACATGAAGGACACTTGACCAGCAAGATGCCCACCCGCACTCCAGGGAGGCGCATGCGTGTGTGGAATGACAAGGAGCTGCCCACAGGCATTATCTGATCTCACCAAAGACCCAAAGAATCTAAAGGTCCACCCTGGGGACGGGCGGCAACGGCTGGACTCCAGGGCCACTGGTGTGTGAGGGAGCAGCTCTGTCCTCTTCAGTGAGGCTGATCTGCAAGATAGCGGGTGAAGAAAACAATGCAGGGAGCACGAGGCACGCCCAGCACGCGCCAGCTTGGTTGAGAAAGAGCCTGCACTTGCGTGTTCCTGTGAGCACCCAACGGTGAATGCCTCTGGGAGAACGCTGAGATGTCCCTGTCAGGGAAGGACAGAGCAGGAGCCGCCTTCCCTTCTGGGGATCTCATTTACCTTCCCTTAGGGAATTTGCATTTCGTACCTTCCAGCTATTCTACCTGCCAGGAAGAACAACAAAAAGACACCTCCTCCATAAAGCCTTCCCTAATTGTTAAGAGCAGTGAGCATCCACCCCCCACACCACATACCCTGCCCAGTTCCTGTGGCTTGTCCAGCCATGGAGTGGCCCTGGATGATCCTTAATCTGTAACTCCTACCACGCAGCCCCCAAGTATTTTGGGTGGACACAGAGATGCGTCTGGGGGGGGGGGGGCTTTGCTTCCCAGCCAAGGCAGAGGTATGGACCCCAGGCAGCCAGGGGCCAGCTACATTCCCTGGCTCCACACAGGCTGGGAGCTCTGCCCCTGCCTGCTCTGAGACCTGTGGCTGCCCCCAGGCCTGCTCAGGGCCCAGAGCACTAGGGACAGAGGGGCAGCCGCGAGAGCCCCAACAGCACCCTCAGCCCCTCCATCCCCTCCTTCATGGACTCCTAGAAACGCGGCCGGACCAGAACCCCCCAGATCCGACTCAGCAGCACCTCACCGAATGATCCCGAGGGTGGGGCCACTCCACTCCAGCCTGGAGCACAGGCCGGGCCACAGGGGTCTGAGATATGAGTGACCATGCAGGTCTCTGCTCACACGCCCGCCCAGCCCCTGGGGAGCCCCACCTGATCCGCAATCCCTCCCATGTGTCAGCATAAAGTGGGGGGCTCTGAGGACAGCGAGAGAACCCAAGAACTGCGCCCCAGAAGAGCGGTAGCCCCAGACTCCAAGAGGCATTTCTCAGGCCTGAGAAGGGAGGGGTGAGAGGAGTGGGGTGGGGAGGACGTGGGTTGGGGACAGAGAGCTGGGGTGCGGGGGAGTCACCGCACGGAAGCTTCCAGACTGCTCCTGAGCAAGACGTCCCACTAAGGGCACCCACACAGGGCAGCTGCAAGGCCCGATGGGCTTTTCACCTGTCAGGCAGAGCAAGAGGGAGCCAGTTCCCAGGCCAGGGGGTGAGGGAGTCTGGGGGACTGAGGGATCAAGGGGAGGGGCGCCCTGGGGACACTCCTCAATGGAGAGGGGCCAGGCCCGGAGCAACATCAGCCAGGGGAAACTGGACGGACACAGAAGCCTTGTCCCGAGTGAGGAGCCAAAGAGGGTGAGGGTTGGGAAGAACTTGGGGAGCAGGAGTGGCAGGAGGAGGGGGCACCGGGGGCAGAGGGGGCAGAGGGGGCACCAAGGAGCAGAAGGGGCAGAGGGGGCACCGGGGGCAGGGGGCACCGGGGGGGGGGCAGGGGGGCACTGGGGGGCAGAGGGGGCACCGGGGCAGAGGGGGCAGAGGGGGCAGAGGGGGGCACCGGGGGGCAGAGGGGGGGCAGAGCGGCAGAGGGGGCACCGGGGGGCAGAGGGGGCAGAGGGGGGCAGAGGGGGGCACCAGGGGGCAGAGGGGGCAGAGGGGGCAGAGGGGGCAGAGGGGGCAGAGGGGGCAGAGGGGGCACCGGGGCAGAGGGGGACAGAGGGGGGCAGAGGGGAGCACCAGGGGGCAGAGGGGGCAGAGGGGGCAGAGGGGCCTCCTGGGGCAGATGTGAGAATGAGGCGTCCACAGATCCCACAGACCAGAGCACGGGGTGGAGCAGCCAAACGCCAGCACCTACAAGGCTGGGTGTTAGAAACCTGGACTGGCCACAGCACAGAGGGGGCGACCCAGAAGGGCAGCTGTGGGTGACCAGGTCACTGGGGACAAACAAAATAATACCATCCTCTGGGGCCGTATTACCTGAGGTCTATCAACCACATACTGGGAGAAGGTGGCTGTGCTGGTGATTTCCAGAACGAGTCCAGAGTCCAGCAGATGGACAGAAACAGGCAGAGCACAGGACGGGGGGCCTGGACACTCCCCCTCCACCCACTTCAGGAACGGAGCCACTTAGGCTGACCAAGGCATTTTCTGGGGTCCACTCCTGCCACAACCCGAGGCGGCAGGATCACCCTCCCGGGGTAGGCACATGGGGAGGCAGCGGGGGTCCTGGGGATTCTGGGCCGGGTGGGGCCGGGCTGCTGTCGGTCTTGGCTCCTCAGCCAGCCCCCAGAGCCGTCTGGAGCAGTAGGAAGGATTTTCCGCACCGCTGGAGGGAGAGAGATCAATCTCTCCTGACAGGTGCCGGGGTGTGCCAACAATGTACCAGGTGCTGCCCAGAGCCCAGAATAACCCAGGGCGGTACTCGGCCCAGGAGGGGCCTGTGGAAACACTTGGCTCCAGGAAACTCCTTGATTCAAAACCTGAAACTATGGAACCTGGTCTCGTGTGCGGACCGTGGTAAAAGCTCTGAGAGGCAGAGGGGCGCAGGGCAGACGGCGGGAGGGAGCGACCCATGGGAAGAGTGACCACTGGTTCCCTGTGGCTGTGTCACATGACCACCTGCCCAGGCACTGCAGAGCCCCCCAGCCCCCAAGCTTCCTGGGCTGAGGCTGAGACCCAGGGCAGCGGCCTCCTATGGGAACCGAGTTCTCATCCATCATGGTAGCACTGTCCCGCAGCTACCATGGCAGGAACGCCAACACGGTCTCTTGCCCCCCCCCTTCTCCTGCGCTGGCTGGACAAGCCCACGGGCCTCGAGCATGAACCAGGGGCTTCTCATTTGCTACCAGCCCTCCAACCTCCCTCCCGCCTCCAATACCCCTGACGGTCTCCATTACCTCTATGGGTCCCCATCCACTCCCTGGCTCCATCATCCCACCCAGCTCCCACTGGACATAGCTACCAGGGGGCACAGCCAAGGCAGGCTGGTGGCTCAGAGGAGCAAAGGTCCTGAGGAGTTTGTTTGTCCAAGACAGTCTGTTATTTCCCTGACTGCAGTGACCAGGAGGAGCTGCAGGGGCCAGAGGCGTGGCCAGGCACATGAACCTTATGAGCGGACCACAGAATGGAACTGAGCCAGGGAACAGTTAAGGAGTAGGCGCCGGGGTGGGGGCCCTCATACTGGGATGATCGTCTGTACCCTGGATCAAGCTGGACCTGAATTCATTCCTCAGAATTGCTGACTTCCAGGAACAAATGAGTCAGCTTTTGTCTTTAAGGCCCTGTAGTGGATTCTGCCCCCTTCACCTGCCCACCTGGGACAGTTTCTTTGAACTGCAGCGCTGAGGACTTGGGCAAAGGCCAGATGGCACGGAGCAGATCTGGGGGCAGGAGCACTATCTGGAAAGGGCTTTGCAGAGGCTGTGGCCCGGCCCAAACACCCCTGCTTCTGCTTCTTTCCTTCCGGTGCTCCTGGGCAGACGGGATGCATCCTGGATCCTCCCAGCACAGCGGGGTCCAGGCGGGCTTACGGGGGCAAAGGCAGCCCCGAGTGGGTGGAAGCTTGTGGCAAGGGTGGGGAGCCCAAAACCTTGACCCAGCGTCCCCTATGGTCCCTGCATGCAGAAACTATGGGGTCCACATCCTGCTTCTCCCCTGCTTGAGGAAGTGCCTCCAGAGGAGGTGCTCCCCAAACCCACAGTGCTGGGGTGATTCTGGGGACTCATGAATCGCTGGTCCACCCAGACTTAGCAGCCAGGGCGCAGGCACTGTGGCCAAGCCGGAAACACGCTCACCCCACGTGGGCTGCAGGGACAGCAAGTCAGAGCGTGCCCTGGTCACCCCAGGTAGCTCTGCCATCACCCCAGTTCATGGAGTCCAGACTAAGGCACCCAGGTTGACAGAGAGCAGAGGAAATGGGATGAACCTGTGGTTCAGCAGAGACACGGGCGGGGGACGGGGCACTGCCCGTGCCCACAGAGCCCCGTCCACTGGGCTGACATGTGCCACAGACACAGGCCCATCCGATCCTCCTGCAGGTCCAGCCCTCCTCCCTCTGCTCCTCCTCCTCATCTTCCCTGCTGTCATCCTCCCCGCCTCTCCCTCTTCCCCTGCTCTCCCTCTTTCCTCCTGCTGTCTCTCCTCCCTGCTCTCCCTCCTCTTCTCCTTCCCTGCTGTTGACCTCCCATGTTCTCCCTCCTCCCCTTGCTCCTCCCTGATCCTCCTCCCTGTTCCCTCCTCTTCTTCCCTGCTGTCATCCTCCCATGCTCCCCTCCTCCCTTGCTCCTCCCTCTGTTACTCCTCTTCTCCTTCCCTTCTGTCCTCCTCCCGGCTCTCCCTCCTCCCCTGCTCCTCCCCCACTCTCCCTCTTCTTCTTCAGCTGTCGTCCTCCTGTGCTCTCCCTCCTCCCTTGCTCCTCACCTGATCCTCCCCCACTCTCCCTCCCTCTTCTCTTTCCCTGCTGTCGTCCTCCTTTGCTCCCCCTCCTCCCTTTGCTCCTCCTCCCTCTGTTACTCCTCTTTTCCTTCCCTGCCTTACTCCCCTGGCTCTTCCTCCTCCCCCTGCTCCTCCCTCCCCTCCCTTTTCTCCTCTCCACTTGCCATACCTGCTTTTGTGCTTCTCTCTCTCCTGCTCCTCCTCACCCCTCCCCTCCCACCCCCTTCCTGTGTCCCCGCAGCCCTCCGCCCTGCCCTGCTCCTGCAGCTGTACTCCTCTGGGCAACGCAGATGAAAGCGGGAAGAACAGCCTCTTGAGGAAACATTCCGAGTATTTTCTCTTTGGTCACGTCCTTGAAGTCGTAGTGAACACACTGGCTTCAAGCAAACACTCTCATCTGACTCGGCTGGGGATGTGGGG
>JAJIBD010009207.1:0-64584 GCA_021461705.1 Cryptotis parvus
GGTTCTAGCCCACCATCCCAGCAGAGCCTAGCAACAAGCCAGGCGACCCCACTCTATGAGGGGCCTCCCATTTCCACATCCCGGACTTCTCTCGTCAGACCTCCACCCAGCAGACCAGCCTATCAGCGCCCGGCTCATCGAGTTCCACCCTGCAGCAGTCTTTCTTAAATCCAGCTCCAGGTATGCAGGTCCAGAGACTTCGCAGACATGGGGCAGAGCTGCTACTGGCCTCCCTGTGACCAGCCGCTCACAGGCGCCCGGGAGGGATGGTGGGTTCTAGCCCTGGCCCACCATCCCAGCAGAGCCTACGCAACAAGCCAGACGACCCCCACTCCATGAGGGCCTCCATTTTCCACATCCAGACTTCTCTCTTGTCAGACCTCCACCCAGCAGACCAGCCTAAGACCGGCTCACGTGGCCTCTTGCAGCCATGCGGTTCATCAATAAATGCTGGACTTAGAGATGCCTACAAGGTATGCTACCTGCACAGCAGAGCCTGGCAAGCTACCTACCCGTGTTGTATTTGATATATATGCCAAATACCAGTAACAATTATAGACCTCATTCTGGAATGGATTGAGGCTCTTTATGTTCCTGGAGCAAGCAGATGCCTTGGGCTCTACTAGCATGAGACAGGACATATGGAGATGTTACTGGGGCCCGCTCGAGCAAATCGATGATGAGCGGGAAGACAGTGAAGACAGACAGACAGTGATAACTGCTTAGTATTCATTGTGTAAATGGAATCCTAAGCTTCCTTATAAGAAAATACTAAATAGCTTCTTTATCCAGTCTTCTGTTTTGGGCACTCAGGTAGTTTCCAGATTCTGACTTGTGAATAGTGCTGCGATGAACATAGAATTTTCAGATGGTGCTTCTGCTGTGTTGTGGGGCCCCAGGTATATTACCAGAAGTGGTATTCCAGGGTCAAATGGAAGCTCAATTCCTGGTTTTGGGAGGAATGTCCATATTTTTTTTCCAAAAGGGCTGGATTCCACCAGCATTCCACCAGCAATTAGTGAGAGTCCCTTTCTCTCCACATTCATACCAGCACTGGTTGTTCTTTTAGATTTGTGCGAGTCTCCGTGGTGTAAGATGATATCTCATTGTTTTTTATTTCCATCTTCCTGACAATTATGATGAAGAGCATTTTATCCATATGCCTTTTCACCATTTGAATTTCTTCTTTGAGAAAGTTTCTGTTCATTTCTTCTGCCCAATTTTTGGTGGAGTTGGATAATATTTACTTGTAAAGTTCTACCAATGCCTTATATACCTCGGATATTAACCCCTTATCAGATGGGTTTGGGACAAATATTCTCAATCCGTGGGCTTTCTTTGTGTCTTGGTCACTCATTTGAGATGCAAAGCTTCTTAGTTTCATGTAGTCCCATTTGTTTGTCTTTGCTTTCACTTGCTTGGTCAGTGGTGTTTCAGCTTTGAAGTTGCTGTTAGCTTCTGTGTCCTGGAGGGTTTTGTCTTTGTTTTCTTCCTGTGCCTTATGGATCCAGGTCTGATGTTGAGGTTTTTAATCCATTTTGATCTGGCTTTTGTGCATGGGGTTAGATAGAGGCCTAAGTTCACTTTTTGCATATAGCTATTCAGTTTTCCCAGCACACTTGTTAAAGAGGCTTTCCTTTCTCCACTTCTTATTTCTTGCTCCATTATCAAAAGTTAAGTGATCATATATTTGAGGGTGTCTGTCCAGATATTTGGCTCTATTCCACTGGTCTGTGATCTGTCTTTATTCTAATACCTTGCTATTTTAATTACTACCACTTTTTAGTACATTTTGAAGTTGGAGAAGGTGATACCTCTCATCTTCTTTTTCCCAAGGATTGCTTTAGCTATTCATGGAAGTTCATTGTTCCAAATTTCAGAAGTGTTTGATCGATTTCTTTGAAAAATGTCATGGGTATCCTTTTAGGGACCATGTTGAATCTGTATAATGTTTGGGGGAATATTTCCATTTTGACAATGTTAATTGTCCCAATCCATGAGCTCCTAATCCATGAGCTTTTATAGGAAGGCCTTTGAAGCATTTTTTGTTCACATTCTTCTAGTTACACATGATAAGATAATCTCTTTGTGAAGAGAGGTCAAATAGCTGGATAATGAATAACTCCAAAAAAGCCCTTACTATTTGTGTGGAACTTCTTCAGCATTAAACTCCTAACTTGGTTAATTAGATGCTCTGAGTCTAATCTACCTTTCATAGCTTTCAACTTCCAAAGGTGGCCTCATTTGACCAAAGATACCCTTTGCATATTTTCCTGGCTAATTATATAACTCTTACCTTGTGTTTCAACTAACAATATAGTTTGAAAATTATTTTTATGTTATGGTCTTTGTTAATTTTTCATTAGTAAATATTTTGGTTAAATTTCAATGTACAATCTATGGAAATATAATGTTTAATATATTACTATACTCAAGGTTTACAAACTATATTTAACAAACACTGCTCACTTCAGCATCTGCTGTGTTTTAGTTACTGCACAGTTAAGATGTGAAAATGGTTAAGAAAAATATTTACAAGTATTATATTAAGAAACTTTTTTAGTTTTTAAGAGGTAGACATTTAGCCAAAAAAAAAAAAAAGCTGTGATGTAAGTGAAGAAACACAAAAGAGGCACCTATACCTCATCTGCCTTACCCTTATATTCAGGAGACAAGTAGAGTGTCTTTAAATACCTGCAATAGGAAAGTTTTACCATGTATAAGATGTAGAACCTGTATGAAAGTTTGCTAAATGCTTTCTCTGTGCTTAGTGTGTTGAGGAATGTAGATGCCAGAAGTGTTCCTGGAATTCCATGGCTCGTCAATACACAGAAACTTTTTGAATGGGCAAATAAAGTCAGAATTGACCCCAATAACCCGGAATATTCAGACCTAATGGAAATTATTTTGGTAAGTTCTAACCATAAACATCAATATTGCAATTTTTTTCTTGTTTTTTTTAAAAATTTGAGCCACACCCAGCTGTGCTCAAGAGCTGCCTCTGACTCTGTGCTAAGGAGAGCTTCCAGCAGTGCTCAGGACACTATATGGTGCCAGGAATTGAACCCAGCCTCCCAGATACAAAACTTGAACTCAACCTTTTAGTTGTCTTTCTAACCAATATTTTCTGTTTTCAAACCATGCTCCCCTTATTCTCCTCCATAGTTTAATGTATGTAATTTTAGACACGCTGAGACATGTAAAGATAAATCTAATGACAGACACAATTTTCAACCAGCACAGCCATTTGCAGTTCAGTGAACACTGAAATAATTACTAAGGGAGGCCTGATGGCTGGTCCTGTAGGCTGATCTATGGGCTAGTTAGTTGCCTTATTATTAGATGATGGTGACATAAAGAAGACTTACAGATACACACCTTTGCTGAGACTTCTCCCACTTATCACCAATTTTACAGCCGTGAATATGCTTTTCTCATAGCTTTATTCATATCATTCCCCTTGCCCAGACGAGCACCCATAGTAGCTCTTTTACTTACCCAGAAATCATATAAATGCTTCCCTAATAAGTTTAGTTATATAACAGATTTCTTTGCTTGTCTTTCTGTTAATTTTTTTATAAAGGCTTATTCTGACTTTTAGTACTTTTCCATTCTTGTATTTAACCTTAACTTGTGAAACTGTATCTAATAAATCTTTGTCTCCCTTAAGACAAGTAGCACTCTTGCATGTATCATGTATTGACAGCTGCACTTACTGAATAAAGCAATACCTAAATAGGGTATTGCAGTTAAGCTTCCTCGTGATCAACACAGCCCAATTATATGCTGAGTTGGTAACGATTGTACAAAACACTTATTCTTTTCGCGGTTTTTTAAAATTAAACATTTTATTATACCACCGTGAGATACACAATTACAACGTTGTTCATGTTTGGAGGTTTCGGTCACATAGTGTTCCAGCACCCCGCCCTCCACCAGTACCTATTTCCCACCACCAGTGTCCCCAATTCCCTCCCCTCCCATACCTGTCCTTACAAATCTTGCCAGTGGCTTGTCGATCTTGTTTAATTTTTTCAAAGAACCAGCTCTTGGTTTCATTAATCTTTCGGATTGTTTTTTTTTTTTTTTGTTTCCAGCTGATTGATTTCCTCCCTAAGTTTTTTCTTTCACAGTTTTTAATGTAGTCAGATATAAATACTTTCATCTTTTGCTCTTGTGTGCAATACAAATATTTTTATTATTTAGAGCTTGACCTGGAAAAGGTTTGGAAGCTTTTAAGCCAATGTAAATTGGAATTACCTCAGTGTGCTTTGGTTTGGTTTCTAACAGATTCTATCTATAGTTACTCTGTTTCCTTCTTAAAATAAAACTCCTTATTTCATAGTTGACAGAGAAAGAAATGCTTTGAAATAATTCTTGGATTTAAAAAAGTTAAATATTTTAAGTATACCATTAACACTGTTTATATTTTACAGTACATGAAACATAAGGGGCAGGATATTCCAAAATATTTTCGGCTTGAACAGTTGCAAGATGAATTTGACTTTGTTTCTGGAGAGGAAATGACAAGAAGTAAACGTTTCCAGCTATTGCAACTTAGAAGTTCTGGTCAGTTAGATATTTTCCTTCAGCAGGTTCCCTCTATGACAGCGAGATTCCAGATTTAGCCTTCCAGGTATTTGGTTTCTATTTAAATATGGTTTATTATATGATGCTACTATTTTAGTGCTTTAAATAAAAATCTTAATTTCTTTTTTTTTTGCATTTTGGGGTCACACCCAGCAATGCTCAGGGGCTTCTCCTGGCTCTGCATTCAGGAATTACTCCTGGCAGTGCTCGGGGACCATATGGGATACCAGGGATCGAACCCAGGCTGGCACAAACCGGCCGCTGCAAGGCAAATGCCCTACCCACTGGACTATCGCTCCAGCCCCAAAAATCTTAATTTCTTTGAACTGGTAATCTGTGGACAAAGTTCCCAAGATTCTTAGAAACAAATTCCTTAGCTTGCCTTTGCAAGATTTGGACAAAACTAGATTCGCGAAATCTATTTTATAACCAAATCCTTTAAGTGCATTTAAATTTATGTGTAAATTGTATTACTGCTGTTGAAAAGTGCATCACTAATTAAAGAATTTTTGGCATAAGCCTGTACATTGATTCTAAAAGTACATCTCTATTGCCAAACTTTCACAATGTAAAAAAAAGAAGGAAGAAGGAGGGAGGGAGGGAGGGAGAGAGGGGGATCACCAAACTTATAGATACCCAATTTGATGAAGGATATTAAGTTATACTACTATGAATCAGAAAGAATAAATCACTTGATCACTTGACATCCCGTTATTCGTTGATTTGCTCGAGCAGGCGCCAGTAATATTTCCATTTGACCCTATCACGCGCCAGTGTAGCCCAATGGCATCTGGTTGCTTCGGGAATACAAAGAGCCTCAAACTATTTATTCAGGGTCTTGACGAAGAAGTCTGACCATCTTGTAGGTGGGCGGCCACTTGATCTTTTGACATCCTGTGGGATCCAGTCGGTAATGGCTCTAATCCAGCGATCGTCTCCAAATCACATTACATGTCCAACCCATCTGATTTTCGATGCCTTGGCAAACGAGACAGCATCCCTGACTCTGGAACAGCAATGGAGGTCGGAACTCCGGATTCCTTATTTCACTTGAGTGAGGCGTGATATTCCAAGCATAGCTCTTTCGATTCCTCTTTGGGAGACCTAAATAGCATTCTCATCCTGCTTTCGTAGGGCCCAGGTCTCTGAGGCGTATATTAATGCAGGGAGAATGGTGGAGTTGAAGAGATGTGCCCGGAGCCAGAGGTTCTTTGTCCTTTTAGCTATTTCTTCCATGCTTTTGAAGGCATTCCATGCCGCTCTCTTTCCTCCTGCACAGCTCAGGTTTTAGGTTGTTCATCATGTTGACTTCTCGACCTGGGTACACATAACTGCTGCATTCAGAAATGTTTGTTCCATTGAGAGTGAATGGGGCCTCTGGAACTAGTTCATTTTTCATGAACATAGTTTTGTTGAGATTCAGCTGTAGACCTATCTTTCCACATTCTCGGTCGAAGTCAGCCAGCATTTGTGCCGCTTCGGCTAATGTTTGGTGTTATTAGAACGATGTCATCAGCGAAGCGGAGGTGGTGTAGTTGCCGACCATCTATCTTCACTCCCATTCCTCCCCATTCTAATTGTCGCATGATGTTCTCGAGGGTGGCGCTGAAGAGTTTTGGTGAAATGGTATCACCCTGCCGAACCCCTCTTTTGAGATTGCTGATCATTTCTTTGTAGAATGGTGAGATCCTGGTGGTGAATCCATAATAGAGCTCACGAAGGATCTTGATGTATTGGGTTTGAACACCCTGTTTGGCTAGGGCTTCGATGACCGCTTCAGTCTCCACAGAATCAAAGGCTCTCTTTAAATCAATGACATGAGACAGAGTGGTATCTTGAACTCCCTACACACTTTAATGAACTTGGTTACCATGTGGATATGGTCGATTATGCTGAATCCTTTCCGGAAGCCAGCTTGCTCGCATGGTTGCCCTTCATCTAATGTTCTGCCAATCCTGTTCAGGATGACTCGAGTGAACAGCTTGTAGATGACAGACAACAGGCAGATGGGGCAATAGTTGCCTATGTCGTGGATGTCTCCCTTCTTGAACAGTAGAACTGTCTTGCTGGTTTTCCAATGGGAGGGCACCTTGCATTCAGACAGGTAGCGTGTGAAGAGCCGAGCCAGTGTACTGATGAGTACTGAAGGCAGATTCTTCAGGTGTTCAGGTCTGACTTTGTCTGGGCCTGGTACTGTTCCCTTCTTTACTGATGAAACGGCATGTTGGATTTCAGAAGGGAGAACGTTGGGAACATATCCATCCTGTGGAATTTGGTATGTGGGCAGGTGGACATGGCTATCAAAGAGATCTGAGTAGAAGTCTTGGATAATGTTCTCCATTGCCTGAATCAGAAAGAATAAGTACTTTATGTTGAATTTAACTGGGACAGGCTTATTAATCTAACTTTGATAATTTATTTCCAATTGACAATACCAAAGTTGCCATTTATTTTAGACATTCATTCACTTTATTTTACTCTGGACTGAAGATAAATTGGAGTCAGCCAACTTAATAATCAAAAATAATAGGTTATCATTTTCACAAACATGTGCATTCAGAATCAGATCAGTATTTGGCTTTCAAAAGCATTTCTCAACTGTTAACCCTGATTCATCTCCTGTTTGAAAACTTCTATTCAGAACCTTTAGTAAGTATGCTACACAGAGAGGCCTTGGCTTAAAAAAAACTGGAGAATAATAATCCTGCTGCTTCTCTGAATGTGCATGTTTTATGCATAGTTTTACTTTCATTTAATTTTAAAGTATAATTTCTTGAGATTAGTTAATCTAATTGTTGGCATGTTTTAGAGATAGTGTTAGCATACCATGCCTAACACCACCACCACGCCTGGTGGTGGGCGTGGTATGCTAACACTATCTCTAAAACATGCCAACAATTACATTACACTATTCTAAATGTGGTTGAATTTCTCAACCACAGATCTAATTTTGGGATTTTTTTATTATACTACCGTGAAATATACAATTACAAAGATATACAATTACAAATTTCATATTTGGGTTTTGGTTATACAGTGTTCCAGCACCCATCCCTCCACCAGTGCCCATCTCCCACCACCAACGTCCCGGTTCCCTCCCCCTCCCCAGCCCGCCTCCAGGGCAGGTTCTTTATTTCTTTCCCTTTCTCTCTCTTTCTCTTTTCCTTCCCTTCCAGACTATGGAGTACAGAACATACATTAAAGGGTTGCCATGTGTATCTTTTTGCCTGTATTTAATGCTCAGTTCTAAGTTGGTATTAGTACTTTCGGCAGTTGTTAGCACACTGTTCCATTTTCTGTCTTACCTAGCCTCTGACTCCCACACGTTTGTGATAATTTCCACCTTTGACAAGACCTCCTGATACATGTTTCACTTGACCTTGGATATTGGTATCATAATATGTACATATATATTTATGTCATGCAAATAAATGCAGTCATTCTGTATCTGTCTCTCCTGGCTAATTTCACTCAACATGATCTTCTCCATGTCCATCCATTTATATGCAAATTTTATAACTTCATTTTTCCGAACAGCTGCATAGTATTCCATCGTGTAGATGTACCAAAGCTTCTTTATCCAGTCATCGATTCTCGGGCACTCTGGTTGTTTCCAG
Organism: Cryptotis parvus; assembly: GCA_021461705.1. Classification (NCBI taxonomy): domain Eukaryota; kingdom Metazoa; phylum Chordata; class Mammalia; order Eulipotyphla; family Soricidae; genus Cryptotis; species Cryptotis parvus. The sequence goes on from JAJIBD010009207.1 coordinate 8,208, forward strand.
ATTCTGGCTATATTGTGAATAATGCTGCTATGAACATAAAAGTAGGGATGGTGTTTCCGCTGCATATTTTTGACTTCCCAGAGTATATTCCCAGGAGTGGTATGGCTGGGTCAAATGGGAGTTCCATTTCTAGTCTTTGGAGGAATGCCCATATTGTGGGATTTCTTTTTAATCTACTTGCTTTTCCTCAAGACTTTGCCTCCAGAGCCCACCTTCATATATAATGTGGTGTGTGTGTGATATATATATATATATATATATATATATATATATATATCCTTGGTTCTTAGCTAATTCTTACTAATTTGTTAGCATGTTTGCCAATGTCTTCCACATATGCACTAAAATGAACTGTTACGCTTGCAGCTTATCTTATCAGAACTCCATTATAACCCAGAGGGTAAAACCAACTTTATTCTTACTTAGGAATGTGAAAGTCAGATAGAGAAGGAAATGACCATCTCAGATGTGAATACTATTACTGCACAAAGAATTAATTCTGCCAATCTTCTGAAAAAGGTAACAACAGGACTGGAACTATAGCACGGTGGGTAGGGCATTTGCTTGCGAGAAGCCAACCTGGGTCCGATCCCCGGCATCCCATATGGTCCCCCCATCACCACCAGGAGTGATTCCTGAGTGCAGAGCCAGGAGTAACCCCCCGAGCATTGCTGGGTATGACACAAAAAAAAAAGAAGTAATAACAAAATAGTCATGTCAATATATTTTGATTTACTTTTCTGAAAACTTGTTAGCTGGGTACCAGTATCATACACTTCCTAGAGTGACATGGGGTAAATTCACATGCGCATCACCTGTTTCTGATCACCTAGAGACTTTGTGAAATCTTCAGGCTTTCTTTTCAGATTGAGTTATTTATCATCCACAAATATTAAATTCTCTGATGGTCAGAGTTATGTTGGCAAACACATTGTTAAAGCATGTTCCAAATGTGAAGACATTCCATTTCCTGTTAACCCTAAAAGTTCACTTTCAGAGATACACCAGACTTTGCCAGAATCCCTGCTTCTACACACTCCTACTGAAATTTAGGGACTTTTAAAGGTATAAAAAAGCTACAAGGAGGAGACACCAAATGTTAAAGGTTTATGACTCAAATCAGAGTCAAATCTTTACAGAACAAAGAAGGTAAGGTGAAATCCCTCATTGAATTTCACTCCTGATTCCTTTTCACAGACTGCTCATCACTCCACCCCAACCATCTAGAGATTTGAGACTATAGTGGTGGTCCACAGAATCAGCACAATGCCCATCCGTCTTCCTAGCACATAGCCCTTCACTCAGAAAATACTGATAAATGTTTAAGAAATAAGCTCAGGATAAAACCACAAGAGCTGAGGTCATTTCTAAGATTTTTTTCTTTTTTTTTTTCCGGCGCGCACCCCCCGCAAACCGCTGGGCCTCGCCCGCCCCTTTCTAGATTTTCAAGTAGAAAATCTGGGCTGGCGAGCCCGCATAACCCTTCTTGCCGCCTGGGTCATCCCCGGCACAGGTCCCCAGCACAGAGTAATCGGGCAGAGCCGTAACCTGAGCATTGCCGGGTTACCCCCCAAAAAAGAAAATCTTACCCCAATACAGTCTGCTGTAAATTGTAGTAGCCCCCTAAGGGTAATGTGGAAAGAAGCAAGGATCCATAAAAGACCTAAGATAAATGTGTCATATTTCTCTGGAGAGACCTGTGAGAAGCAAGCGTGGTGTTACCGGGACTCTTCTAGCCCCAGGTGGGTACATGAAAACCTGTTGTGATTGCCCTATCATCTTTGAGCACATAACCCATTCTCCAAGCCCCCACTTTATTTCTGGATGAAAACAGGCAATAGTAATGCTGCTCACCCTTATTTCCGATATCGGAGCAAAAAAGGAGGAACCCTCAAGTGCTCTGCTATTGGGCTTCCTGTGAGGATGTGGAAGAGCTGCCCTGAATCTGAGAGCAAGACTCTTTAATAAGTCAGTCCCCCCAGTTCCCTATATCCCTTTTCCCCATATTTACCAGTTAATCATTTATTTTTCAAGTTATTGAAAGCTTTAATAAAGCTTGCTCTTAGGAAATAGAGGTGTTCTCGTATCTTGATACCTTCTTTATTTTTTTATGTTTTTAAGAATCTCAGAAAGGAGTGCCTCAGAGTAAAACAATATTATTATTATTATTATTATTATTGGAAATAAAAAGGAAAATGTCTGGAAATGCTTGAACTTTCTATAGAAATCTTAAAAGAAGCAAACTTTAAGAATACTTTATGATTATATTCAGCTCCTTGTAAAGACTTTTTTTTTCTGCCTGAGGATCATTTAAAACTTAAAGGGATAATTAATCACAGATACTGGAAAGATTGTGCCTGTTAAGACCATATTGTGTTTAAATTCTGCTTTGGGGCTAGGGGTGGGAGGAATTGTCACTTTCACTTGTTACTTGTCTTCTCATTGTTCATGAATTTGCTCAAGCGGGCGCCAGTAATGTCTCGTTCATTAGGAATGAGGTCCATTATTGTTACTGTTTTGGGCATAATATCCTGCATTTTACTGAGGCCAGTGGTGGCAGATTCTGAGATGCTAACAGGAAATAATGACACCCCAGCTGTCTCAAGAATTACTGGATACAGGTCTCCAGAAACATTTGCATTGCCTCAATTTGCCCCTTTCACTAATTTACTAAGTAACTATTTATTGAGATAACCTGTCTTGGATCAGTCATTGTATTAAGCTTTGGGATTATAAGGAAAGTGCTCTAAAATCCCTGCACTCTTGAAGGAAGTCTTGCTGATGGGAAGTCAGATGATCAACAGAGCATTGGTGCATTACACACTGGCATGTGCTAAAGTAAGAAAAAAAGACAGGAGTTCTGTGTGTGGGTATGGGGTAGGCCAGGGGAGAGATATACTTATAAAGAGTCATTAGAAAACACTTGAATTTAGACATTTTAGCATGTTTAATTATCTTGCACCAGAATAAATACATGTGTGGGAGGATATTGAGTGATTAAGAATGCTGATGAGAAGATATACTGCAGCAAAAAAAAAAAAAAACTAAAGGAGGTAAGGATCTGGAAGAAGATTCTAGGCTGAGGAAGGAGTATTCCTGCCTTCTTGGTGCCCAGTCTGTGATGCCAAAGGAGGAAGAGGAGTAGGGATGGGGAGGCAGAGGGAGCGAAGGAGAGAGAAGACAGTAATAAGCAGCGTTGGTCAGGTGAGTAGTTCACCTTCAAGGAAAATGGTACCTTAAGATAAGAGTCATTTTTAGAAATTTTATTTTCCCTATTCTTTCCCTACCACCCCACTTTCTTCGCCCTTTCAAGCTGATCACTAGGCTATAGTTTACATTGTCTCTGAAATGATTTGTAGCAGTGCAGGAGGCTGAAAATGGCCTCTTTCTGGTTTCCTGTCTTGGAAGTCTGAACCTGTTAAGAGCGTCTAAGCCTGTTGAGAAAGGCTAGGAAACAGAGAGGGGCTTCCTCAGACTGAAGGAAAGTTTCAGTCCTTGGGAAACACTTTAAAGTCTGTGGGTTATGCAAGTAGGAAGGTTTAGGGGAATAGTCCTGTTGAAGTTACACATCTCTTTTCAAGTTGACAAAATGAAAATAAAGTCAGAATAAGATTGACTCAAAGGAAATAAAGAAATGTGATCATGATTCTTTGGAGTTTGTGGGTCAAGATTCGTGTGAACTACAAGGAACTACTATAGAAACACATTTACAAAGTAGTTCATCTTGATGAACCACGTCCACCCAGGCATAAGATGGAAGGGAAAAGAGCAGGTTGAGATGGGAAGAGATAGAAATGTGGAGGGATAAAAATGGGGGGGAAATAAACTACTTTAGTTGTGTCCTGTTTAGGAGTGACCTGTTTAGGAGTGATTTCAATAAATAGAACCTAATCCACCTTTCTGTTTATTGCTTTAAAAAATAGTGACACCAATAATATTGTAAATAATTATTAAATATAAGCTGCATTTCTTTAAATCCTAAACTTTTTTTTATAGATGAGAAGGTTGGTAATGAAGAAAATAATCAAAGTTAGCAAATTTAAGTTATCAGATATTGTGACTGATTATGAAGAAATTGTATCTGCAAGGTACAAAATAAATCACTGCTATTTAAATACAAAATATAAACCTTTCTGCTAATGCTTTTAATGCTCTATAACAAGCTCTCTATTTTTATGTTAAGCTGTATTGAAAGGTGCAGGAAGTGAAAAGATAGTGACTTAACTATATTTGGTCATTTTATAAAACTGCATGGTTTGACACAGCTACGACACACATTTCCAACTGTCCGTTGCTTTGACTTTCCAACCCTTTATTGATAAAGATTGAACTTTCAAATCCTTTATTGATTTAAAAAAAAAGGTTATTTTCAGGTAAGAAGGGATAAACAGCTTTGTCCCAAATTGCTTTTGCCTTAAACTCTTTCCTGTCCCGACACTGCTACTGAGAAGTCACTCTGGTAACCCCACACCCAAACCATGTGATCATCCCACTCACAACCGGGTCCACAGGCCTGAGTTAGAGGAGCAGCTGAAGGAGTCCAGTTCTCTTGCTGTCCTGTCTGTGAAATTTGGACTAGGAATAAGAGTGAGGATGCCAAGTTTCTGGGAACCACCTGGGGCTACTTGAAGATTCCTACTCTGACCATTAAGCTTTTCACTGGTTCTGAATATTGAAACTTATTTTGTTCTATTTCAGCCTTGGGGGGTAAGTGATTGTGCCCATAAAGCTATAATCTATGGATTTGTTTTCCCGACGAGGGGAAGTGGTTTAAGCTAGTAACTTTTTCTATGTTGAAAAGTTGAGAAATCTAACCAGTTGTGTGGGAATGATTCCTGGAGAAGGAATAATATTCAAAATAGCATCGAGTTTCATGGAATTGCCTTCCCATGCCCTCTACTTTTCTTGGACCACATTTGTAAAAAGCTTGGAACAATCACATTATCTCTCCACAGGTGATTGGACCTAGCAGGAATGCGGTGTTTAGAAAAGGATTCCTGCCTCGGGACAAGTCTGCCTCACCTCCACAAGGAGAATGTAGTTCAAAATAATGTCCTTATTTTCTAAGTAATAACGTGGGGAGGTGCCTCCCAATTGGTGCGCAGAAGGCCTAGAAGTGGGTTCTCTGAGATTCTCAGCCAGATGAGATTGCAGTTCAGTGCAAGGACCTGAGGGCAGCCTTGCATTGCCGGGGAGGGGAGGGTTACCCATGTTGCACTGGTGGTGCTCCAGGGATGACAGAGTCACATCCTCAAGGGCATCCAGTACTGCATCTGGTAATCTCAGGGAGACCATGTGGTGCCAAGGCCCATCCAGGTCAGGGATGTGCTAGCCATGCACCTCAATCCCTGTACTGTCTCTCCGGTCTGGTTATAGTTATTTTTTAAGTTGTTAGCTTCCAAAGCTAAGTTATCTGTGTATGTGCAGCTAATCACTGTTTACTCTTTAGCCAGTTGACACATGCAGTTTATAAGCTTGTTGAACAAAGAAGAAAGTTAAAGCCTCAGAGAAAGGAAAGGAAGAAAGTGGGAGCACAGGCTCTCTGTGATGGAGATGTGAAGATTCTAGTCCGAATACTGAGGGCTTACAATATTCCTGCCAGGAAAGTAACCATAAATAGGTGAGCCAAGACGCACCAGTTACTTTTCCGTCTTATTTTTAAAGATGTGCTTTTATTAATCCAGTGTACAAAAAATGAAAGTTAAAGTTAGGTAGTCAAACTTAACTTTTACTGTATCACTGTATCACTGTCTTCCCGTTGTTCATCGATTTGCTCAAGCGGGCACCAGTAACATCTCCATACGCCCAGTCACAAGTAAGTGTAGCCCAAGGGCATCTGCTTGCTCCAGGGACAGGAAGAGCCTCAAACCATTCTTCAGGTCATGGAGTCGAGGCCCATAATTGTTGCTAGTTGTTGACATATCAAATAAAACACGGGTAGCTTGCCAGGCTCTGCCATGTAGGTGGTACCAGTAGAAGACTCTCATCTCAAGCATTTACTGATGAAACTTAAAGGGAAAGATCAGGTTTTCTCTTGGGTGGAGCTCTGAGGAACTAGAGTCTGAATGTTGAGAATGACTGACCTCATGATGTGTGGGTTGCTCTGGCTTCTTGCTAGGCTTACTGGGATGACAGGTGTCAGAACCTGCCTAGAACTGTATACAGTGTATATATGTGAAAGATCCTGGAAAGGACCTTATCTTAAAATCAGGTCTAAAAGCTATCAAACAATGTTGCGTGGCCACAGAGCAGCCGCGCACCAACAGAGCTATGGGTCTGGCATGGGTCTCTCTTCTGGGGTAGCTGACATGGAAGTGGGAGGAAAGGGCGGGAGGAGCCCAAACCTCCGCCTCCAAGTCCGTCCAGCGTGGCCCCCTCCCTACATGTGTGAGCAAACCCTTGGAGCAATGTTGGACTTGGCCAGGGCTGGCCGAGCCCCTTACTGGGAGGTCAGCTTCATGGGTTGCTTCCACGTGGAGCCAAGCGGTGCAGCTATGGGTCTGGAGTGGATGGGTCTGGATCTCTTCCGGGGTTGCCAATGGAGCTGTGGATCTGGCATTGGTCTCTCTTCCGGGGTAGCTGGTATGGAGGTGGAGGAAAGGGAGCCCAAATCTCCACTCCAAGTCTGCCCAACATGGCCCCTCCTCCGCACGTGTGAGCTTAATTCTTAATTTTAGTGTCTTAATTTTAGTGTCAAGTATTAAGAATATTCAGAGATTTGAGATGCCCAAAGTAACTCAATGTATATTTTGGGGTGCTATATCAAATAAATACCTTTTCTCCCCTATTCTCTATTATAAATTATTGTAAAGACACTTAAGCCACCAGCAGTATATTTCACTACTGCCCTTGACAGTACTGAAAGCCAAATATTGGGGAGAACAGCATTAGCTCTGCTTTGGACTTGTTCTCATGGACATTTGCAAAAATATCTTCTACAGGCATCAGGTTTTATTTGCATTTCTTCAGCAGAGAATATATGAGGCCATGGTGGCAGACTACAGGGTGACCAGTTTAAGACATTATGGATAGCAAGTGTTCCTGTATGTTGAATGTACTCTGAATATTTGGTGTCTCTTACATAATTAGTTGCATGTATATTGTATATATTATAAATAGTATCCAAGTGCCTCATAACTGTTAAATATATTAACAGCTATTACATACTTAACATATACATGCACTACTTGCTTATCACGTAGTTGCCACGTCTTGTACATTTGCCTCCATTTGTAAAACAAATATTTTGCTTACTAGGTACTATAGTTAAAACCTCTTAATGGCCAGGGATATAGTTCAGTGGTAATTTCTTGTTTTATATGTGAAAAGCTCTGGATTCATTATCCCAGGGACTGTATGTAAACATATATATGTATGGATGGATATATATGTATGTATATATATCTTATAAGGTACCATTTTATATAATAAAATTCATATTCTCAAAATACAAATTTCAAAGACTAACTTTTTATGAAATGAGGGAAGAATCATTTCATTTTTTTATAATCAATTTATAAAAGAAAATATTGTGATTCCCTCCCTGGCAGCACATGTTCCCCAGCACTGCCAGGAATACCCTGAGCACAGAGCTGGAAGTAGCCCCAAGCACTCATAGGTGTGACTCCAAGCTAAGTCTTTTTAAAAAAATGTTTAAAAGAAACAATTTTTAACTCCAAAAATTGGAAGACTATAATTTTAAAGTGTTACTTGCCTGTATGGCAAGCCACAATGTGTATGAGAAGAGGGGAGTGTGTGTGGGTGTGAGAGAGAGAGAGAGAGAGCAAAAGAAGAGGAAAAGTGCATTATAGAGGCAAGCGTGGGGAGGGAGAGGGAATCTGGGCAGATTGGTGGTGGGAAATGTGTACTGGTGGAGGGAGGGATGGGTGCTGCAACATTTTATGACTGAAACCCAATCATGAACAGCTTTGTAAATGTCTCTCTCACAATGTTATAAAAATTTTTAATATTTTTAAATAGTGTTGCTTGCCTTCTTTTGTTCATAAGCAATGAAAACTCACAGATTAAGATTCAACCCATAGTTTAGTATTGAGAAGCCACTATTCCAAAGTATCAAATATCAAATGCTTATGGTTAGCAACCTAAAAAAAGTAATATCTGAAACGAATAATAAGAAGATCTGGAGTAATTGAATTACACCTTTCCATATGTAGGCAAATGGTAGGCAAAAATCATGCCCATCAAACTGAAAGTTAAAGTATGTGTCTGTTTTCCTTTTCCTGAAGAGCCTTGGATATGCCCAGTTACTCTGGGTCACCCATGCCTTGCCTCAGACATAAACAAGCAATCAAGTCAGTAGCCTCAGATGAAAACTTGAGTGATGTAAGTATTGAACACACATAAAATGCCGTTTTAGGGCTGGAGCGATAGTCCAGCAGGGAGGATGTTTGCCTTGCACACAGCCGACCGGGTTCAATCCCGGCATCCCATATGGTTCCCCGAGCACCGCCAGGAGTGATTCCTGAGTGCAGAGTCAGGAGTAACCCCTGAGCATTGCCAGGTGTGACCCAAAAAATCAAAAAAAAAAAAAAAATATGCCGTTTTGATCATATTTACCCTGAATTTTAATTGACTTCTAGTTTGTCTCCATCTCAAACCTCTTGGGCCTCTGGTTTATCTGCCATAATAATGAAAGTGCTCTTATAAAATGGAATTTTAAACATTTCATTCTTTGCTCCCCAGATTTCAGAGAATATAAAATAAAATATAAGCTGTTTATAATGGAAATAGAATCTTAAATACCTGAAATACCTGGCCCTTTAATCATACACAACTCTCATATCACCCCACAGCAGTGTCATAGCACAATAATACTGTTCTTTAAAAACCCATTACATTCCTTTTCCTTTACCTATGCCTATGGTCACACAGGCCTGCCGATGACTGAGTGATCTGTTTGGGGGGGTGGGGAGAGAGTCAGGTGTCAGTCACAGACCAGGCCCCTCTCGAGCTGAATTGGGGACACGTGTCTGCTTGGGGGTCTGCAGGACTCTTCCTGATTCTGGATGTGCTTTCTGACTCCTTGCTAGCAGTCAGATACGAATTTACTGGAGCTGTTTTCAGCTCCACATTGCTCTACCCTTAGCTTGGGTTGAATGGAGTTCGTATCAGGAAATTTCCTTCTCAGATCTTTCTCAGAGAGATCTAAACCAAAAGTTTCCAAGAAGCCATGGAGGGCATGCTTGTTGCTAATGAAGGCCCCTGTGCTTTATAACTGTTCCAGTATGAAGTGTAGAAGTATCACTGAAGTGCTGAATTGATGCTTAACTCTCCTGCTTTCCAGGACAGAGTTCTGTGTGTCTTATAGTCTCAACAGTCTCTCCCTGGCTGTTAATTCTCGCTGCCCCTTGACCTCGCCCTATTCCCCCATTTCCATGATGATGGTACCCCTTTGCCTTCTTTGCCCCTTCCTCTTACTGCTACACCGTGGGGCTACTCTCTTGGGGAAAGTGTCTCTTCTTACCTGTGCCCTGTTTAGCACAGCCACAACATATGGGAATTCATGCAACAGCTTTTGTTGCTGTTGCACGAATTCTTCCTATGCAACCATTTTGGCCCCACCATCTTGTTTACTAAGTGAATTAATAAATAATGATTGTCTGAAAAAAGTTGCCCATTTTTTTAGCCAGTAACCAAATGATTTACTTACCTTCTACTTTTTTTGTCCACTGTATGAAATGTTATACAACCTAGTCAGTGTTTGTTGTATATTTTAGGACACCGCACGCCCTTTGTAGAAGTTTCCTTTCAACACACAGTATATGAAACCAGTATTGCAAGTGGATCTCACCCATGCTGGAATGAAGAAATTAAAGTAAATTTTATGTAAGTTCATGATAGTTTTTCTTTAGCACCTAAAAAAGAGCAATAAAAAAAGAGCAATAATGTTTTTTCCTTGACCCACTTATTGAAAATAGATTTCTTCTGAAAATGTATTTTAAAGCTTTTAAATTGTGAAGTGTTCCTTATATAGATGTCAATGAATGTGATGTATATGAAAATATAAGTTATAAGGAAAAATAATAAAATGAATACCTGTGTGTCTACCATTCGGCATAAAGCGTAAAATAGTACCAAAATGTATGGAGGCACTTTTGTGTTAGGACTGGTTTTGTCTGTTTTGTCCCCCAGAAGTCACAACTACAAATTTATATGTATCCCCAGTTTGCCTTTTTCAGATGTCATGATTTCTTGCAGAGATAGATCTGATTTATTTATGGATTTTTTTCAATTCTTTTTTATTTGTTTATATTAGGGCCACACCTAGTAATACTCAGGGGTTATTTCTGGCTTTGCACTCAGGAATTACTCCTGATAGTGCTCAGGGGACCATATGTGGTGCCAGTAATTGAACCCAGGTCAGCTGTGTCAAGGCAGCCACTATGTCCACTATCTCTCCAACCCCAGATGTTTTCAGTTCTATGTGCAATGGAGCATCCTTTTGCAGTGTTGTGTCTTACTCTAGTTATTTTTGTGTGATCCATCTATTTTCATAGTTCAGCTATTCCTCCCTTCCCTATTGTAATGAGGTACACTTGGCTTGTTTTAATGTTTTTTATTGCTCTGAACATTCCTTTTTTTTTTAATTTTCTCCCAAGAAGTACTCAGGGGTCACTCCGTCTGCTAACCCGCATACATCAGTTGAAAGATTAATAGTAGAAAAAAATGACCCACATAAGAGAGAATTGTGTTAACACACAGACTAAAGCTGTATCTCTTTCCTGAGGCAACCGCCTCGGAGCTTATGCTCCTGTTTTGGAATTGCTTGCCCCATACTCACATGAAAATATTAGGAGAGCAATTTTCTTTTCTCAAAACCTACTGGTTGTTGTTGTTGTTGTTGTTGTTGTTGTTGTTGTTGTTGTTGTTTTGCTTTTGGGTCACACCCTGCAAACAGGGGTTACTCCTGGCTCTTCACTCAGGAATTACTCCTGGCAGTGCTCGGGGGACCATACAGGATGCTAGGGATAGAACCCGGTTGGCCGTGTGCAAGGCAAACACCCTACCTGCTGTGTTATCGCTCCAGTCCCACCTACTGATTTTTTAAACATTTAAACAACACTTAACATGAGCTCTACGTTAAGTATAAATTATTGTTGACAATGCAGATACTGATTTGCTAGAGCTTATTCATATTACTTGCCTAAGACTTGATGCTTGTTGGTTAGTAACTCGTTTCTCCTTCTCCCTGCTACCAGAAACTTCTGTTCTACTATAATTATATGATCTTAAAAGTTCTTTTCATTGCCTCACATATAAGTGAAATCATGCAGTATTTGTCTTTTGTGACTTTCAGCTGATGTAGTATTCCATATCACATATTGCAATATAACATATTGCAAAAATGTTTTTCTTTTAAGAGTGAATAGTATTATGTTGGGTACATGCAACATTTTTTTTAAGATTGAAAGTTAGTTGATTGTACAGATGATTCCAGGTCCCTCCCAGATGTCTAGGGCCTCTCTGTTACCATGAACAAATTCCCGGTCCTGTCCCACGTAGTCTACTTGGCTACCGTGGACGATGGCCCTGGCCCTGTTCCTGTGCTGCTCTCTCTGTCCTGTGTATGGTCTCCTAGCCTCCGCCATGACCACAGGCAAGTAGGCAAGATCCCTGTGCGCAGTACCTGCCGTTGGGTCTCCCCAACTGTACCTCAGTGGTCTCTGTTGTCCTGTCCCAGCTTTCTTTAATCTCCAACCATGACCCTATGCACATGGGTGAGGCTCCTGTGCTCAGTACCTGTGCACCTGTGCCGGAACCTGAGCTATCCTGTGCATCGAAGCCCCTGTTGTACCCCGGGCTTCTGAGCCCGGCCCGTACCTGTATCTGCCCTTGCCTGGCCTTCCGTGGCCTACTTGTACTGGGCCCTGTACCTTGGCATGCTGACTTACTGATCTGGGGAGTGAGTCCAGAGAGCATGTGCTCAGAGAGGGAGCGAGTTGGCAAGAGGCAACAACATTTTCTATATATTTCACACTTATCTGTAACCAGACATTTGGGTTGTTTCCTTGCACTGGCCATTGTTAATAGTGCTGCAATAAACAGAAGACTGTTCCTAGAGCTCTGAGATATTAGGTCAATTCATTTGAATGAATATCCAGAAATGGTAATGCTGGGTAATACAGTAGTTATGGGTTTTTTGGTTTCTTTGTTTATTGAGGATTCCTTTTTCCATGGGAACTATACCATTTTGTATTCCAGTCGTGTGCAAGGTTTCCAGTTTTATACATCTTCCTCAACATTTACTGTTTCTTTTCATGCCCTCATGCATATTTGTGCCTATTGCTCCCCTTTCACCTATTCCTTCTGCCATCTGTGTGTCTCGAACTTGCTCTTGGTGAGTAAACCCTGATTCCCAGAATGAAACTGTCTGTCTGCTCAGCTGCTTTTTTCCTGTGGGACTGTAGGTAAAGAAGATCTTGGCTCTGGGCTTCTATCAGGAAACTATGCAGTTGTTTAATAACTTTTAAACAGACTAATAACTTCCAGTGCTTACAGGCAAGTGTACTTTCCTGTACAAGCAAATCCTGCCCAGTTACTTGCTCTAGTCCTTCCTAGCTAGAAATTGACAGGGGTGGCTATATTATGGGAACAGTCACACTTCAGCTACAAATGCCTTGACACACTAACCAGGATTTGCAAAAGACCCTGTTTATGCTAGTAGTTCATATTGAGAGGGAAATTCCAAATGCATCAGTATGGCTGGGATTCTTTTTAATTTTTATGGCATGGATACTTCTCCAATTGCAGAAATTGAACATATTCACCCAGATTCAATAAGGGCTCAATTGTATTTTGGGGGGTTGGGGTAGAATGCTTACCTGTGCCTTTGCACCTCTTGCTTTTCCTTATTTCCTTATATTTTCTTATATGTCCTTTTTGAACCATGTGTATGTGAAGGGGTATATCGACTGAAAGGAAAATTTATTATGTTACATTATGTAATGTTAAGTGACAGTATAGATTTGAGATTGGACAAGTAGATAATGAAACATGGAGACAAAAGGTGATGAGATGAAATTTTACTGCTTCTACACAGATGCAAAAGGGCCTAAAAGATCTTAGGAGAGTCTTGCCTCCCAAGGGAAGAAGAAGTGGATTTGGGGTTTTTTAGGTTTGGGGTTTTGTTGTTGTTGCTTAAGGTTTGGTTTGGTTTGGGGGGTTGGGGTTGGGTTGGGTTGGGTTGAGTTGGGTTGGGGAGCCATGCCTTGCAGAGTTCGGGAGCATGGGCTGTTTTCTGCTCTGTATTCTCAGGTTGGTTACCCTGTGAGTACTGAGTTCAGGGGAGAGAAAAAAAGTTTTGCCTATAGGGTTTTTATATATGGAGACCTTTACAGATCGTGCAGAGAAAATAAAAGCATTAATACAATTTTTTGTTTGATTTTTTTAAAAACTCAGTTTCTTCTGGCAAGGTATTGCTCTGGGTGGCATGGCTGACTGGCAGGCTATGAATAATTTTATAATTTTTGCTGAATCTACAGTCATTTGAAGCTGTGAGCCTCTAGCCCTTAGCTCCATATCTGTAAAGCTGAGTTTCAGAGGGCGCTTTGTTTTCAGTGCCCTTGTAAAGACTTTTGGGAATTTACTCACAAAGCCTCTATTTAAATGAACTTAACCCTGAAGGCTCTAGTCTGAATGGACATCCCAACATTCATTAAATAATATATCTTTGGTTAAAATATTTACAGAAGTATAAATTATAGAAGCATTTGGTCTAGTAATTTAGACATTTGAGTTAGATTAAAACAGATTAGGGAGAACAAACCATCAATAAGACAAGTTAGCTTCCGTGGTAACTAAAGGAGGCTGTAGAGTGTTTGCATTCCTAGAGCTACAGCAGTGAGAGATGCCAAGAACATACTTCGAGAACAGTCAACGGATTCAGCGGGTTCAAGCTACGGTGAAGTTATCCAGCTACCACTTTTCATTCCCTTAGATACAAAAACTCTTTTCCCTTCTTCATGTAATACAATAGTAAATAAGAATGGCATGCAAATGGGATAGATAATTATAACAAGTAAATAATAACTAGCATTATAAGCTCTACTTTGGAGGATAAATTTTGATAAACTTTGAGGAATGTAAAAATGGAATACCAAAGTGCAAGCAAGAACAATGCAGGACTTGAGTGAAGGATATACTAAGTTGACACATTATCATTCTTCCTTTTTGGTATATGTTGTAAATATACCTTTGCCTTCTGTAGTCAACTATACCATACAAAGAAACTTTTGAAGGAGCATGTAAATTAGTCATAAGGAACTTAAAAATTGTTCTCTCAGGGCCGGAGCCATAGCCCAGCAGGTAGGGCGTTTGCCTTGCACGTGGCTGGCCTGTGCCGGCCCGGGCTCGATCCCCGGCATCCCATGTGGTCCCCTGAGCACCACCAGGAGTAATTCCTGAGTGTAGAGCCAGGAGTAACCCCTGAGCATCGCCAGGTGTGACCCCCCCAAAAAAAAAGCAAAAAAAAATTTATTCTTTCAACTAACCGTTTTCAAATTCATTACTTTTTAATTGTATATCTTTTTATTTGTATACCTCACGGTGGTATAATAAAAATACTTTAAAAAAAAAGTTATTGAGAAACTTTTGGAGGCCAGAGAGATAGTACAGACAGTAGAGCGCTTGAATTGCATGTGCTGATGTAATACCGGCTCCATTACATTCCCATCCAGTCTGGTGTGCTCCTGCTGGGGTGTTAATAGTGTGAAGCTCAGAGACATCCTGCAGCCACAGATGTGACTGTGCACTCAAGAAAATTCAGAATATTTAACTGGGCAGTGAGCTTACAGAGCCACAAAGGTGGGAATGTGGGTGTGGCTGCGGGAACTTCCCGAAGAATAGGGGGCTTGCGAAGGTTGCCCACCCCCACTTCAATAAGGCCAGTTCTCAGCCCCCAAAAAATGTGTGTACCTGAAACTTTCGGCAGTTTGGCATCTCTCTGCAGATCTCAGTCGGCGGCTGAGTTCTGTCCGGGGGCATAGTTAGCTGTTGGGTGTGAGTGCAGTTTCCCTGAGCTTGGGTAGGGCAGGAATTTGGCTCACCCTTCCAAATGCACCCTGGAGTCCTCAGCCAGGGACTGGTAGATCTGAGACTTTTTTGCAGCTGGTTGATCTCTTCGAGATTTAATACGTGTCTCTGAAGCTGGGCTAGTATATGAGCTTACATGGCAGTGGTTTGGGGATGTCTAAAGTGGTTGTTTTTTTCTTATTTACAGCTCACCGGGACATGATTATAGTTTCTCGAGTCTATCTAAAATAAAAGATAATATATATATCAACATTTTTGATGAAATGACTATTGAAAAACATGAGGTAATTAATTATAATAGTGTTGAATAAGATCAGACTGCATATATTTATAAATTTCTAATCATTGCAAACTTGCTTTTAAATTCAGCATCTGTTTACAAACTTTCCAGAACACATTTGAGATAACTTGAAATTAAATGAGATATGGCAAGTTAATTACAAAGGACATCCTAAGGCAGGGGCTGTGGAGATACTATAAGGGTTATGGTGCTTACCCTACATGCTGCCTCCAGCACCGCCAGGAATAAGCCCTGAGCACTGCTAAATGTAGCCAAAAACCCAAAAACTTAAAAAAAAAATTATAAATCACATTTAGGGAGAAGAGTGATAGATACAAACCAAGAATTTTGGAGAAATGGCTTTCCACAATTGAAAAATGTACATTTCCTACCAACCAAGATGAAAAGATAAATTTTAAATGGATTATGTATTTCTCATTGATGGAAAAATAATGCCCCTTGTACAAATGAGATCAAATTTTTCCTGAGTAAAACTCAGTAGTTCTATTCAATTTTAATTACTCTTTTTTGTTATAGATATATGCAAATCACTAACATAATACCCTAGTGCCGTTACAAACTATAAAATAAATATTATTTTTCTTCTTACTAGACTTCACACCAAAAGTATAAATCCTCTCTTGGGATTCTGATTAGATGCTTTAATATAAATGTACTTCAAATTATAGGGTAATACTCTTGAAGGATTTATCTTTCACCTGGAGGGATTTGGGATCAGGATCAGAGAAATTGAATTATATTGTACAGTTCAGGAATGAATCTTCTATAAGAAACATAAGACACTGTCTTTCAACCCAGTTTCCCAAGAGATACAGTCACACATTCTAATTAGACCATTTTTTATCAACTCTTAATAAAATTAAAGGTAAAATACTAACTTTAACAATTTGAAAGCAATTATCCAAGAAGTTAATTAGTTTTTCTTTCCTTTTTCTTTCTCTCTTATTTACTTTTTGGGTCACACATGATGATGCTCAGGGTTACTCCCTGGCTCTGCACTCAGGAATTACTCCTGGCAGTGCTTAGGGAACTGTATGGGATGCCAGGGATCAAACCCGGTCTGTAGCATGCAAGACAAACATCTTTCCTGCTGTACTATTGCTCTGGCCTTAAGTTAATTTTTCTTAATATTTAAGTAATAGAACTTAGAAATCCCCAAAGAATGCTAAGACTTTCTAAAAAATGAATTATCTCAGCAATCAGTTTGATCAGCAGTTAATGTTAATAGCAGTTGGTTTATGGTTGAATTCTTGCAAGTGCTTGGTGATGTTATTGAGTGCAAGCAGCATTCTTTGGATATCTCTTCTGTATGTGGCAATGTTTACATGCTTCATGTGACATATTCTTGGCCTCCTCTCATGGACTGGGTTATAAGTATAATTGTGCATGTAAACTATTTGTTTTTCATAAAATACCAAATCTGGACTAAATCCATGTTACTGCTAATATTTTTGCTTTTCTTATTTCCTCAAAACTAACTTTTGTACTTATTTTGGCCAAATGTCTAGTTTGTTCATCACTCACTCGCTGTCACTCTAGACTGAATTTCTCCTTAAAAACATCTTTGTCTGGGGACTGGAGCGATAGCCCAGCAGGTAGGGAATTTGCCTTGCACGCGGTCGGCCTGTGCCAGCCCAGGTTCGGTCCCCAGCATCCCATATGGTCCCCCCGAGCACCGCCAGGAGTAATTCCTGAGTGCAGAGCCAGGAGTAAGCCCTGAGCATCGCCAGGTGTGATCCAAAAAGAGAAAAAAAAATCTTCGTCTGTATCTGTTACATTAGGTTACTTATTATTTTTAAAATTATTTTCCATATATTTACAGCACATTTGTATCCTCTTTGAACTAATAGTTATTCAATATTATGGGTTTTTTCAAATATTAGTGGAACTAGCATAAACTTTTTATTATAAATTCTAGTTTTATTACATTGTAGCTGAAGAGGCTTTTGTAATATTTTATGACTTGTGATTTTTGTATTGGTCTCGTAGCTGTAGTCTTCATTCCCATTTCAGCAGTATGTACTCAAATGTGCTACGCTCAGCCCCCCCAAGTCCAACTCTAAAAGCCACTTCAGTAGACTTTAACCACTGCCACTGTTTACAGTCCCTCAAATCCCTTTTAGGTCTGATCCCTGCTTCCCCCACTACACATGCTTTCTCAGTGTTGGTAAGTATTTTTTATACTAACAGTTGAGTAGTTAAAAGTGTTTAATTTGAGAAGTTTGGGAACATCTATCTGAAACCATTGCAATCAAGATAATGAACATATTCATAACACTCTTGTACAAGAGAAAGTTTCTCTTTCCCATTAAAATATTTCCATCCCTCTGCTGCCTACCATACAAGGCAATCATTGATCAACCTGTTGTTATTATAGTTCATATTTTTAGGAAAAAATATAAATGGCATTATACATTTACTCTGGATGGAAACAATACGAAATTGTCATAAATGATAGCTTAGATCTATCAACCAGGTAGACATTAAAGAAGACCATGTGGTCCTGGAGCAAATAGTACCACTATGGTCACCTGAGCCGTCCAAGAGTGATCGTGAGCACATATCCAGGAGTAAACCTGAGCCCAGCCGGATGAGGAGGAGGAAAAAGAAAGGAAGAATTATAAAGTTTACTGTGCATTGTTGTAATGCACACAAGAGATTACAGATTCTCTGGCCCACAGAGAAAAGAGAAGCAGATTTACATACTCAAAGTGCTTTTGCAGATTAGCTCATACAAATAAAAACATTAATGAATATTTTAAAATTCCAATTTCTTCTGGATAGACTTCTCTCAGGTAGCTGGCTGAAAGCAGAGACTTGCTGTCCTCAAGATCACTGCACAGGGGCTATCTCAGGATGAAATATCCTTGCCAGAAATTGTGGAATTGTGATTTACAAAGTCTGTCTGGATGAATTTAGCCCTTTAGCCCAACGGAACAGCTACTCCCTTTATTATTTATTTGTTTATTTGTTTGTTTTGTAAATAAATGATGAATAGGGCATAGGTCTAGCTTCTATATCAAGATCAGAGAGGTGTCCCTACGCTCAGCGTAAAGGAAAGCATCATATCCGAGGTGAAATCTTAAACACCATATATTGTGTCCATTGAATTACCAGCTGGATGAAAGAAAAAGATGGCTGAGCACTTGCAACAGGAGGATGGGGATAAGTATCATCAGCTATATGCACCAAGACATGTTTATGTTCCAGTTGAACCATTCAGAACCCCCAGTATTGGTGTGATGCAATTAATTGGCATGTCCTATTTTTAATTTTTTTCCCAAAGAATAAGAACTGTCTCTGATTATTTAACATAAAAACAGCATTGTTGGGGCCAAACAATAATGCAGCGGGTAGGGCATTTGCCTTGCACATAGTCAACCTTGGTTCGATCCTGTCTTTCCATATGTTTCCCCAAGCACAGCCAGGAGTAATTCCTGAGTTCAGAGCCAGGCATAACCCCTGAGCATCGCTGGATCTGACCAAAAAAGACCAAAAAAAAAAAAAAAAAAGCATTGTTTCCCAAGTGTAAAGGTTCCTCCCCGATTGACTGTGAGAAGATCTAAAGCTTTTCTATGACTGTTAATGAACAGCTTCCATGGAAGTTGTTAGCAATTTTATTGTTTCTTCTAAAGTTAAGGTTAGATCTTAGATCTATGTGGACATGTCCTCCTCCTGTTCCCAACACAATGCCAGTTAAAAGGATAGGCACTGTTTAACTTGTTTCTGTTTGACCATGAACAGGTACAGAAATTGCCATGCCAAATTAATTTTTAAATTGGGACTGGAGATTTTGGAAAAAACAGTCTGAGAACCAAGGAAGTGAGAGTGTAGCTAGGGGAAAGCAAAGGAAAGCCTAGGTACTGCACAGATAATTAAGTCCCGTATAAGAAGACATTAACAGAGCTGTGCTTTGGGCTGTTCAGCTGAAGACTAAAGGTGGGGGAGGATGAAGGGAAGGAGAGAGAGAGCAGACTCATTTTAAAAGTCAACCAGATTAAAATAAATCACTTTCAGTGTTTATTGAGAATAAAAGATTTGGTAAAGAAGAAAATGTATGTGTATGGCGGGAAAAAAATATGAGAATAGTGATGTAGGCAGATAGATAGGAGAGAGTCCATGGAAATGAAATTCCTAGAATGTAATAAAACCAAAAGCCCTTAAACTGTCTGGAACCACCTTATGGATACAGGAGCCAACACCTGATAAGATCTTTATCTAGATTGAGCCCTGACCAGAGTAGTCTGGACCCGCCCTCCAAGAGAAGATATGGCAGGAACAGAGGTCAAGAAAAGGAGTTTTCAAAGAAGACCACTCCCAACTCTACCCCCTTGGTAAATGTCCTAGCAACAGGCTTTTACCTAAGTAGAAGCACCACGTAGAGCAGCTTGGGAAAAACCTATAAAAGCCACCTTTACAGAGGAAGGAAGCATACGCTGCCTGAGCCCATGCGCTGCTTGAGCCCACGGGCCGGGCACATGTGGTGCCCTCATCTCCTCCTGAGATGTGTACACTCCCTCCCACTTTCTCTCCTTCTCCCCCTTCCTAAAAGCCTCCAAAGAGAATCTGTTTTTACTCCACTGTTCATCTCCTGAAATTCTTCAGGGAGGCGAAGACAACTACCTGCAAGGCTGGGTAAGGCCTAGCCTGCCCAGAGGGTCTAGGAGGCAGAGTCAGATTGGGGAGACAGTGACCGGCTCTCTCCTCCCCGCCTCATATAAGCCACCTGTGGGGCGGGGGTGGGGGAACTGACATCAGCTAGGAGAATGTTACAGATTTGTAATCAAATTGTTCTAGTTGGATCTGCATCAAGCTAATGAAGTACTCAGTGGAAGAGGCGATAAAGTATCGAGGCTAGGGTCTGAGGTGGCATCTCCTGTATTGTATGATAGAACATGTGAATGCTCAGTTATGAGACTGAGTGAATAAATATTAAAGGAGAACATAGAAATAGTTATAAAGTTGACTTCATATTGTCAAGGACACACGAGAGCAGAGGAGTCTGGTTCTCTGGCCCGGTGGCAGGGAGCAGTGGGTTCCCACAAGTGCTTTACAGACTAGTGCGGACAGAACAAAGGAAAACATGGAGAAATAGGTTTGACCAGTTTCTTCTCGCTGTGCTTTTCTCCAGGTGTCTAGCTTGGCAGCAGGAATTTCTGGGTCTTCAAGGTCACTTGACACTGAGTTGTGAGGTTTCACCGGGAGTTTTTCTTTGTGTCCTTGCTTTTTTCCTTTTTATTTTTGCCTATTTCAGTGAGAAAAATTATTTTGATATGTGTCCTAGATTTATCAAATGGTTTATTATATTATTATGTAACGGTACCCCACTAGTAAATATATATCTGGTTATATGTTTATAAAGTAACCTGATAGGCATTTATAAAAGTAGTTTCTTTGACAATAATAAGGAAAATTACTATGAGCACTTGTATGCATATTTTTTGTTTCTGTCATTTGGTTGTGGGGCTTCCCTCTGTCTATGCTCAGGGCTTACTCCTGGCTCTGCATTCAGCAATCATTCCTGACTTGATCAACCCTGGGGACCATTTGGGGTCCCCAGGGTCAAAACTCAAGTCAACCTTCTGCAAGGCAAGTGCCCCACCCACTGTACTATTGCTCTAACTCCTGTTTACAAGTCTTCTTCATGGGCTCTCCTTTCTCTTGGCTGCCTATATAGGAATACAATGACTGAACTGTGTGGAACTGGATATTTAAGAAATGGCAAATATTTTTTGAAAGTGATAGCAGTGTATTTTTTAACTCCCACCAGTAATGTAATGTATGATGCTGCCATACCAGTTCTTCACATATTTAAAAACACTTGTTCATGAGCCCAAGAGAGAGTACAGGGGGTTAAATGGGGTTAAATCTACTTGCCTTGCATTGGGTTCATCCCCGGCACCACATTTGGTTCCCCAAGCACTGCCAGTAGAGTGGGTCAAAAAGCAAAACAAAGAAACAAAACAAAATTTTAAAAATCCGTTTGCTCAGACTTCAAAATTTTAGGTATTCTAATAACTACATTACTATATATAGTATCTCATTATAGCTTTAATTTGCATTCATTAATAATAATTAAGTTTAAGACCCTTTCTGTATTTGTCATCCATACAGCTTTTATGGTGGTATTTTGTCCAGTTTTTTGCTTATGTTTTTAGTTGGACATTTTTAATTGCATTTTGAGGATTCTTTGTAAATTCTACATAAAAAATAGATGATTAAATGATTTACAAATATTTTTCCCCAGGGTGCAGCTTGTTCCTTTTTTCTCTTATTTAACTGTCTTTTGAATAACAAAGCTTTAGATTCTGCTGGTAGGGGCCAAAGAGACAATACAGGGGTTAAGGCACTTTCCTTATGTGCAGACAATCCCAGTTCAAGGAACAGGGCAGCAAGCGTAGTCCCCAAAGAGTGATCCCAGAGATCTCTAAAAACAGAGCCAGGAGAAAGGCCTGAGCACCTGTGGTTGTAGTCCCAAAACACCAAATTAATACATGCTGATGATAACAAATTCGACTTGCATTTGGTATGTTTTATTTTAGCTCTGTTTCTTCTGTCTGTGCTTGGTAACTCTGCTTTTCAAATTGTAGTTCAGGGCTAGGAATGTGACCCAAGCCTATATTCCTAGCCCTGAAATGCAATTTGAGAGGTAGAAAACATGTCTTGCACCTGTATCACCCTTAGTTAGCTCCTCAATGTACTGCATGACCCCACACTCTGCTAGATGTAGCCCTTTTTATTTTGCTTCTGTATTTTTTGTATCATTTTAAAACACCCTGTTTTGTTGCATCTCCCTGTTCTTAAATCTGCTTTGACTGCTATGAATATAGTCATCCCAACTCTCTCAATGTTGTTTACATATATGCTATATTTTCTCCTTTTTAACCTATATGTCTGTATTTTAAATTAATTTACTATAGACAGTATATAGTTGTGTCACTTTCTATTCAGGTTTATAAATTCTGCCTTTAATACATGGTTAGTTAATATTTTGTGTATTTATATTGACCAGTTAGGTTTTTAATCTGTTTTTAGCTTCTCCCAGAAGTTATTTGTTCTTTGTTTCCTGAGCTTTCTTTGTAGTTGCTAGATTATTTTTATGATTCTTTTATCTCTACTATTGGCTTATTAGCTGTCCTTCATCAGGACAGGATGGCATCTTAAGTGAAGACAAATATGTAAAATGTCTATATTTTAATAGGATCGCTGTCTCAAGAGCTGCAGTCGTCATTCATATGTAAGAAAGAATTGGCTTGGATCTATTGTCTTCCCTTTCTCTGCTCTTCTGCAACAGTCTGAGGTGATAGAAAACAATTCTTGGCTAATTACTTTAAACTTTCATCTCGTAATGGACACATTGTTGTTGGTTGAATCAGGTTCTGTGATTTGCAGGTTGGTTGACTAGTTAAAATGATCTTGTAGTTGAGAGTCAGAATAAGCCTGACACTCAGTGATTGGAGATTTTAGCTGGCTACAAAAAGGACACACTTCACATAGGTTTAAAGTGCTCACTGACAAAGCACACTGTTAGAAGCAAAACTACAGTTTCATAGGACAAATTCATAAATTCCCAGGTCAACAATCTTGCATTGTAACCATTAGTTCTAGAAGTCTCAGCTTCTTAACATTGTTTGTGGATGGATGGATGGATGGATGGATGGATGGATGGATGGATGGATGGATGGATGGATGGATGGATGGATGGATGGATGGATGGATGGATGGATGGATGGATGGATGGATGGATGGATGGATGGATGGATGGATGGATGGATGGATGGATGGATGGATGGATGGATGGATGGATGGATGGATGGATGGATGGAAGGATGGATGGATGGGAGGATGATGATGATGATTAGCATCTGTCTCTGTTATACCCCTCAAAGTGTTTTCTCTTGGCTTTTGCAGCAATACTATACCTAAAACACAGTAAAACTTTTTTTTTAAAAAAAGCACAGATCATGTAGGGTTTTGTCACTTCTTTTCTTGAGACATCAGATATTAGCTAATCTACTACAATCTGGGCTGTTCCAGACCCAGAAGACACAGGAATGAATTTTCTACCTTAAGAAATTATCTATTTGAAGAGAGAACAGATATTTCAGTACAACATGATAATGCAATAGTGCTTTGGTGGAAGAATGAAATGGGTACTATGGAAAACATACATTACAGATTTCAGTTCCTTAAAGATAATATTGCAAAACATACAAGGGTATTTGGATTAGAATTATGTATGTACCAATTAGTATTGGTCATGGTTGGACTCTGGGATAAAGAAGTAGTTTAAAATGTGACATGGGAGCTAGGAGCTGAGGCAATAGTGCAGTGGGTAAGCTGCTTGCCTTACACATGGCCAACACAGGTTCAATCTCGGCACCCATATCGTCCCCCCTAGCCTACCAGGAGTGAGCCTTGAGCACTACTGGACATGCCGTCCTCCAAAGTGAAATTATGAACTAAAAACTAAACATAAAATTGATCGTTAGAATGTTTAAAATAATTTATATGTTATAGTTATGACTCCAGATTTCTTTTTTATTATATATTTATCATACGGGGTTTTTAATTTCACCATCTTAGTAAATATATGTGGTTTATAAAATTGAAAAAAAATGATCATCAAAGGTAACCAAGCCTGGGTTGTAATTCTGGCTCATTAGTTTTGTAATCTTATACAAATAAACTCACAAAGCCTCAGTTTTCTTGTCTATGAAATAGAGATGAGTGGTACCAACTCACTGAATGATAAGGTCTGTATCAAGCACTTGAACAGTGGTTTGCACAGTCAATGCTCATAACGGTTAGCATTATTAGATATGACTACTGTAAGTTCTCCTCCCCTTGTGTATAGATATGTGTGCATATACACATGTGTGCACACACACATACGCAAAGATTATTTCTCCTATGAACCCAAGGGTTGTCTGTCCTTCCTGCTGTTTTTTCCCCATTCTCACCCAGAGCAAAAATGAAACAGTCCTTATGGCATCTTGCCTGAGTTTGAGCAAGATTTTCAGAGCTTTTATCACTAATGTGGTAACTTGCTTCCTCGTTTCATCACTTTCTTACTCCTGCCCTCCCCACATAGTACATTTTAAACAAGGACCTATGGAGTGTGCCAGGGGTCTCTGGAGTGATCATTGTGGAGAATCCAATTGTGCTGTACATGTGAGGAGTTTCAGCTGTACTGTGTAATCCTGTTCCTTCTGCAGGAGAGACTGTGAGGCTCTAGTAGTCACTCATTTTAGCCATATGAAATCTTACATTGATGTCTTCTTTCAGATTAATGGAACATTTCAAGTAAATATTCCTCCAGTTTTACTTGGGTATGCTTGAGTAAGACTTCTGTGTCTCCTAAAAATTATAATGGGCAGAATTTAAAAAAATCTACGTTTTAAATATTTTTGCTACTATTGACCCTCAAATATCCTATGTCACTTGTAATCCAGAGCTAGACAAGGTAGGTTTTATATTGAATTATTTTCATATACACTATCAAGCATGTGTAGAACTATTTTAGAAACTAGTAATCAGACCGGAGAGATAGTTTAAAGGGCTAGTGTGTAGGCTTTGCATAGGAGAGGCCTGGTTTTGACCCCCATACCACATGGTCCCCTCCATGAACCAAGTCAGGAGCAATCTTCACCACCAGATGGGCCCCCCAGAAAAGATAAAAATTAATAAATAAAATTAAGATAACTATTAATGATTTCAAGGCTGGTTAAAACAAACATAATTTAAAAGCTAAAAATTTAATAATGGGTTCTTGATAGAGTCTGGTAAACACAGTATACTATAATGTTGAAATATTTAAACTTGATTCTAGTTTTCAGATCAAATAGATGTTTTGCAGAGAGCATGGACCTTAAAAAAAGCTGCAAGGCAGTGTTTCCTAACCGAAGAATCATAACTACTGTTTTTAATGAGGGAGGCATACAGATTTTAGTAACAAGATATGTCAAGGCATTAAATCCACCTCAGCAACTTCTGGATATATTTCTTCATGATTCTAATTCAACACTTGTAAGTTACCTTTATTGTCTTTATTTAAGATTCACATAAGGTGTGTACCACAGCATATGCAGAGCTGTGCAGCTATCACCATGCTGAATTTTGGAACTTTTATCACCCGAATTTTTTAGGGGGGTTACACTGGCAATGCTCACGGCTTCAAGGGTTACTCTTGGCTCTGCACTAGGAGTCACTCCTGGCGGTGCTCAGGGGACCATATTGGGATGCCAAGGATCGAACCCAGGTCAGTCATGTGCAAGGTAAACGTCCGTCCTACCTGCTTTACTATTGTTCCAGCCCCAACTTATATTTTAATTTATTTACTTCTCTTTTGTGTTGACGTTTGACCTTTGTTTAATTCATTGGACAACAAATGATTCATTTAAGCAATTCATGTTAGAGTCAACACTCACATGCATTGATTTTTGTATGATTGAAACAATTCTGCAATGAGTATCTGTGTTCTGTTATTTTACTCTGGTAAACCTATAGGTCAAATTTCTAGTGATTTGTAGCCTTAAGTACATACAAAAAACAGTTTGTTTAAATAGATGTTACAATTTATAGGGAGGATGGATGTCCTTGAATTACTCAGAAATCTAGAAAAGATCCTTTTTTTTTAAAAATTGAGTCTCTCCCCTACATGATCTTTCCCGGTCTATTTAAAAACATTCTCCAAATCTTCTAGTCTTTATTTATTCACTGTATCGCTGTCTTCCCATTCATCATCGATTTGCTCGAGCGGGCACCAGTAACATCTCCATATGTCCTGTCTCATGCTAGTAGAGCCCAAGGGCACCTGCTTGCTCCAGGAACATAAAGAGCCTCAAACCATTTCATCAGGTCATGGGAATAAGGTTTATAATTGTTACTGGTATTTGGCATATCAAATACGACACGGGTAGCTTGCCAGGCTCTGCCGTGGCGGGTGGCATATTCTTGTAGTCACCTCTGATCGCTAGCATTTATTGATGAACCGTGCAGCTGCAAGCGGCCGCATGACCCAGGCTGTGATAGGCTCAGCCAGAATTAACCCCTGAGAATCATTGGGGAGGGCATTTGCCTTGCACGTGGCCGACCGGGTTCAATCCCAGCCATCCCATATGGTCCCCAAGCACCGCCAGGAGTAATTCCTGAGCAAAGAGCCGGGAGTAACCCCTGAGCATCGCCGGATGTGACCCAAAAAGCAAAAAAAAAAAAGCAAACAATCAAGTAGGGTCAATCCTATGAAAGGTTGAATACCTTAATCCTATACTACCTCTCTAGGGTCAAGAACTAACCTCTCTCTTTTCTTAGGGAGGGAGAAGAGGGGAGGAACAGACCAAGCAATACTCAGGGCTTACACCTGGCTCAGGGATCACTTCTTGGAGGCACTCAGGAGACCATATATGGTGCCAGAGGCAAAACGCGCAAGGCAAGCGCCTTTCTCACTGTACTATCTCTCTAGCCCACGATCAGACCATTTTTGTAATATTAAAAATTAAACAAAAGTGGGGCTGGAGCTATAGTGCAGCGAGTAGGGTGTTTGCCTTGCACATGGCCGATCCCCAGCCTCCCATGTGGTCCCCCGAGTACCGCCAAGGATAAATCCTGAATGCAGAGCCAGGAATAGCCCCTGTATTTGTTATCTCCACTTTTCATTTGTTCACCAACCCTTAGTTCATTGCACCAGAGTCAGTTGACTCTTCTTAGAATGTATGTATTTTTATTTTTTCTGTTTGTTTTTTGGAGCACTCATGCCAGTGCTCAAGTGACTTCAGGGACTGAGGCTGGGTTAGCCGCATGCAAGGCACTTTACTATCTCTACTATCTCTAATCCCTCTCCTCAGAGTACTTAGATTGTGTCTCCATCATGAAATTGCCTTACCTGGACTCAGATAAAATCATGAGTCTAATTCAGGCTTTCAATCTTCGTAAGTTTTGTCCTGTCTGATGAGAAAATGGAGACACATTCCCTGCTCATGGATGGGGAGAATTAACATTGTCAAAATGGTAATACTCCCTAGAGCTTTATACAGATTCAGTGTGGTCCCTATAAGGATGCCCAGGACATTCAAAGAAATTGACCAAACACTCATGAAATTTGTATGGAATAACAAACCCCCATGGACAGCTAAAGCAATCCTTGAGAAAAATAAGATGGGAGGCACACCTTTCCCAACTTCAAACTGTACTACAAAGCAGTGGTAATTAAAACAGCATGATATTGGAGTAAAAACAGACCTGACTTATGGAATAGAGTTGAGTATCCCAACACCCATCCTCAAATACATGATCATTTAATCTTTGATAAAGGAACAAAATGTACAAAGTGGAGTAAGGAAAGCCTCTTAACAAGCAGTGCTGGGAAAACTGGGCAGTTATGTGTAAAAAATGAACTTAGGGACCGAGTAATAGCATAGTGGATAGGGCGTTTGCCTTGCATGCGGCCAACCCTGGTTCGATCCCTGGCATCCCATATGATCCCCCAAGCACTGTCAGGAATAATTCCTGAGTGCAGAGCCAGGAGTAACCCCTGAGCATTACCAGGTGTGACCCAAAAAAGCAAAAAAAAAAAAAAAAAAAGAACTTAGACTTGAGGAAGTTTAGCTAATCTGGGAGTTTTGTTGTTTTGCTCACTCCCGCTTAATCTTATTTAAGCCAAGGTTCTTCTAAGAGATCTCTCTTCTAGTAAACACTGCTAGAGGGGTGGCAGTTACAGAAGTCACCTTTGAATAACTCTGACTTATACATCTACAAGACTTCTATGTTTTCTAGTGGGCACAGCTCCTCTTATACCCACTGCACCCATGGGACAGTTAGAATTTACCAGGGACTACCACCTAGTAGCTGACTAAAGGAAGCCTATAGGAAGGATCTACTAGTTTGCTCTAAGCAGGCGAGTATGAGCCTTCACATGAACAAGATACTCAGAATCACCCTGTCAATAATAAAGGACCTTGTGGATACCATCTATTACTGAGCCATGAGTTAAGATGTATTACTTTATATCAGCCCCCCTCTCTCCAGTGTTTACTAAGAGATAATCTAGGATTAGTCCTTGGTGTAACCTTTGTTTATACCTACAATAGGGGTGGCACTACACTCTGTTTAGGGTTCTTTGTTGGCATGACAACCTCCGTTAAGTTACTTTGGTGTATATAAGGGGCTGACTTGAGGCCCCTTCACCTTTCACTTTGCCTTTTGGTTCCTCAGCCTTCAGCTTTTGGCTCCTGCGGCTTTGGCTTGGGCCTTCTTCCCTGTGGGATCTCGTTGTGAGCGTTTATTCCTCTTGAAGTTTTTACACGTGGTGGTCGCCATCTTGGCCTACACGTGGCTGGGGTTCTAGCCTGGAATCCTAAGCATCGGGTTTTTCCTTTGCTGATGTGTAGCCTGAACCTGTGATAAGTAAAGCCTTTTAAAACCGCATCGATTCCTGAGTGTTCATCCATTCCGCCGCTTCGGAGATAGAAGAGAACTCCCCTTTCGGGACCCCGGCGAGCGCCCGACAGATCTCTGTCTTAACACCATGCACAAAAGTCAGATCAAAATGGATTAAAGATCTTAATATCATACCTGAATTTATAAAATACATCGAAGAAAATATAGGAAAAATCCTCCACATTGAAGCTAAAGGCATCTTCAAAGATGAAACACCACTAATTAAACAATTGGAAGCAAAGATAAACATATGGAACTACATGAAACTAAAAAGCTTCTGCACCTCAAAAGAAACAGTGAACAAGATAAAAGGACAGTCCACAGAGTGGGAAAGAATATTCACCCAATACCCATCTGATAAGGGGTTGATATCCAGAATATATTAGTCTCCGGTAGAACTTTGCAAGAAGAAAACAGCCAACACCATCAAAAAATGGAGAGAAGAAATGAACAGAAACTTCGACAAAGAAGAAATTCGAAAGGTCAAAGGCATATAAAAAAATGCTCATCATCACTAATCATCAGGGAGATGCAAATCAAAAACAACAATGAGATATCATTTCACACCACAGAGACTGGCACATATCCAAAAGAGTAAGAATATCAAGTGCTGGCATGGATGCAGGAAGAAAGGGACTCTCATCCATTATTAGTGGGAAATGTCGACTGATACAATCTTTTGGAAAACAATATGGACATTCCTCCAAACACTAGAAATTGAATTCCCATTTAACCCAGCAATAACACTCCTGGTAATATACCCTGGGAAGCCAAAAACACACAGCAGAAACACCATCTTCACTTTTATGTTCATAGCACCATTATTCACAGTAGTCAGAATCTGGAAACTAAGCAACCCGAGTGCCTAAGAGCAGATGACTGGATAAAGAAACTTAGGTGCATCTATACAATGGAATACTACGCAGCTGATAGGAAAAATGAAGTTATGAAATTTGCCTGTAAATGGATGGACATGGAGAGGATCATGCTGAGTGAAATTAGCCAGAAGGAAAAGGACAGATACAGAATAACTGCATTTATTTGTGGATATAAAATAAAATAGTATGACCAATATCCAAGGTCAGGCAAAACATGAATCAAGAGGTCTTGTCAATGGGTGGAATCTACCGCAACTGTATGGGAGTCAGAGGTTAAGTAAGACAGAGAAGGGAACAAGGTGCTAACGATTGTTGGAAAAGATAATACCAGCCTAGAACTGAGCATTGAATGTAGGCAAAGGTATATACATGATAACCTCTAAATGTATGTATTGCAAGCCACAATGTGTAAGAGAAGGGAGGGAGGAGGGAGAGAGGGAGGGAGGGAGGAGAGGAAGTAGAGAGAAGAGAGGAGAAGTGCCTGCTATAAGGCGGGGTGGGGGCAGGGAGGAATCAGGGGACATTGGTGGTGGGAAACCGGCACTGGTGGAGGGATAGGTGCTGGAGCACTATATAACTGAAACCCATACATGAACATCTGCGTAATTGTATATCTCACAGTGGTATAATAAAAAGTTTATTTTTTAACAATAACAAAAATGTTCATGTTTGGGTTTCGCCATACAGTGTTCCAGCACCCATCCCTCCACAGTGCCCATTTCCCACACCAATGTCCCCGATTCCCCCTCCCCTCCCCAGACTGCCTCCGTGGCAGGTTCTTTTAAAAAAAGAAGTTTCGTCCTGTTTCCTGACTCGCAACCAGTGTCGAAGGAGATAATGCCCTCAGATGTATTTCAAAGACAATTTTCATTTTATTTTAAATTTAAATTTTACTATTTCAAATTTTAAATTTAAATTTTTTAATTTAAATGTTATTATCATTTAGTGTGGAGGTCACACCCAGCAATGCCCAAATTATTCCTGGTTCTGCACTCAGGAATTACTCCTGATGGGGCTTGGGGGACTATATGGGGATTCCACCCATGTTGCGTGCAAAGCAGTCACGCTACCCACTGTACTTTCCTCTGACCTCGATTTTTGCCTTTTTTTAAAATACTAAATCCTAGTTCATTGACTTATCAAGGATTATGAACCATGCTTAATTACATGAATAAAATCTGAAAATACGACTTGTGGGACTAGAATGATAGTACAGCAGGTAGGGCACTTGCCTTACATGCAGCCCACCCAGGTTCAATCCCCAACACCCCAAACCTGCCAGGAGTGATCCCTGAGCACCACGAGTATGCCTCCCACGAGTATGCAAACCCCCTCCCCCACTTCCCACTAGATCACTAGATCACTAGACATCCCCGTCGAGCGGGTGCCAGTAACATTTCCATTTGACCCTATCACGTGCCAGTGTAGCACAATGGCATCTGCTTGCTTCAGGAATACAAAGAGCCTCAAACCGTTCATTCAGGGTCTTGACGAAGAAGTCTGACCATCTTGTAGGTGGCAGCCACGTGATCTTTTGACATCCCATGGGATCCAGTCGGTAACGGCTCTAGTTCAGCGGTTGTCTCCAATCGCATTCCCCACTTCCCAAAAAAGAAAAAATGACTTGTGTCTGATGATAATGTGTAAGATAATACATATATATCAGCTACCTTAAATTAGTGAAAATGTTTGTGCACCTTCTATTTTATTTAGTTATCTAATTCATAACCCTTACTCCTTTTCTACTTTAGCCTGCCTCCTTGTTTCCAGCTGCATAAAGGGAATAATCCATGATATAGTTTCCATTTTTTTCCCATGAACTAATATAATGGTTTAAGGCTCTTTATGTTCCTGTAGCAAGCCGATGCCCCTGGCTCTACTGGCATGAGACAGGACATATGGAGATATTACTGGTGCCCGCTCTAGCAAATAGATGATCAACGGGAAGATCGTGATCGTGATCGTGATAGTTTCCATTGTTTGGAAAAGCAGATTGTACCAGGATCTTTCTGTTGTAGCCGATTGTAAGCTTGTATTGATAAAACTGGTTCTTCTGCTCTCAATTCCCAGCATGACCAGTTGTGGCCCTGGTGACCTCTGAGCATCGCCAGACCCAAAATCATCATGAAATTCCCCACAGCAATAAAAATGATAATGAAATGGTAGCAGTACTTCTTAGAGATTTTAAACATAAAAAAGCAAGCCAGGGGCTGGAGAGAGAGAACAGCACTTAGGGTACTCGTCCTAGTCCTATACCTGGTTGGCCTGAGTTCAATCTCTACCACCCAGTATGGTCCCCTGAATCCAGCCAGAAGTGATTCCCTGAGCACATAGCCAGGACTAATCTCAGAGCACTTCTGACTGTAGCCAAAAAAAACAAACAAATTTTTTTTAATCCTTTTTTTCAAGTTTGTTCAATGGGGCAACACCAGCAGTGTTCAGGGCTTATTCCTGCCCCGAGCTCAGGGATTACTTGTGGAGCGCCTTACCCACTGCCCTAGCTTTCTGGTCTGAAACACCGTACAGTGTTGCTGGCTACCCAGTTGTGCCTTCTGTAATCAAAACTAGTGTGAATTTCAGCGGTTCTCCAAATCATTGAAACGTAACAATAATGATTATAAGACATTAATGCCTGGTGGTAGGCATCTGGTATTCACTCAGTACATTGTTACTGTTGCTCTAGGCCCTCATTGCTCGCTTTGTGTCTTTGATTCCTGTTACACCTTACATACCGGATGAAAGTGACGGTTTTGACATATGGATGACATCAGAGGTAACAAGTTATATTTTATCATTAGAATGTACAGTTTTCTTCATTGTTTTTCTTTGAAAGGAAACTTGAAAAATGGATGTGCTTACATAGTACTTTGCTTTATGAAAGTTAAAAGGTTTTTTTAATCGTTTAATTCATTATTTCAAGCATCACAGTAACTTATGGACATAATCTTAAAGTCCAGAAATCTTGGGGCTGTGGAGGGCTGGAGCCACAGTCAGATAGGATGCTTGCCTTGTACACGGCTGCGCTGGCTCAATCCCTGTTACCACATATGGTTCCCCAAACTGCACCAGGAGTGATCCCTGAGTGCAGAGCACGGTGTAAGCCCTGACCACTGCCCCGGTGTGCCCCACCCTCCCCCAAAAGGAAATAAACAAATGTAACTATTCCAACAATACTAGCAGGCTGGAGTTGCCCTCCCCAGTACAAACAGGATCCATAACAGGCTTATGCTTTCTCTCTGCTAATGTCTTCCCATTAACATGAACTCTCTGATTGTAGGGTCCTATAAGTGTATGACTAATTATAATGTCACAAGAATTACTGTCTCCTACCTAATCTACAGATTTCAAAGTAAATCAAATCTTGCTTCAAATCCTACTTCAGTCACTCACCAGTTGTGTAACTTAACTATTTTATTTCTTTGGATCTCGATTTCCTCATCTATGTATGCAGAGATTTTGAAAGGATAACATAGGCAAGGCGTATTGGAACGTGGGGTATTATTTGTCCTCATCTGTTCCTCTTAGGAACCCTTCTAGGGGAACTCTGTCCTTAACTCTTCTGATCTCTCTCAGAGGAGCCGCGTTGTGGGCCTCTCTCCCCTCACCTCAGTTTCTCACCAGCAGGTTCACTTGGAAAATAGTCACTGCCACACACTCCTGAACTCCCTGCTCCCAATCTCCATGAGTACCACTGGTTTTCTCTGCACCTGTAATGAACTATAAAGCACAGGTCCCATCTAAATGGTGCTACTCAGTAACTACAGGACTGTTGTTGCCTTCAACATTCATTGTTAGCTTAGTTCCTGCCGCACCCCAAGGGAAACAAGAAAACTAGAGTTTTATGTGAGATCTTCTAGTTAAAAAAATAGAATAAACAATAATCTGGGGGACAAGAAAATACACCAAAGGGCTAGAACAAGGTTGTCAAGCATCAGTCCACAGTCGCTGCTGCTCTTGCTGTTACAATTGCTGTAATAGATACCCTAAATTTGCCTGTAACCAGTTTAGCTGCTCAATTCCTGTTGAATTTTCACTCTTTTATGATGGAATTCTCAGATGATCTTGTTTGTATTGAAAACACTATACAAGACAGGGAAATAATGTATTAATGATAATTAAAACAAACAGTTATGATTAACACAAAACCCCCAATATATAATATTTTGCTCTAGCCAAAGGATCCCTTCCTCCAAAAACATTGTATAATTTCCTAGCAGATACTCTTTTTTGAGCTACAAATCCATGTGTCCCTGTTTGCCAGGGCAATTTGATATTTCCCCTAAACGAAATTTTGTGCCATTTTGGATGATAAATTATTGGTCCTCCACACTATTGTCCATAGTCAAGGTGATTCCTATCTTCTAAGTTAATTATTTAGTGATCAGTAAGGTCAAAGGAGTCAGTGTTACAGCTTTGCTGTCATCTTAGCAATATGTATGGCCAAACAATGAGTTTGAAATTAGAAGGAGTAGAACTCTAAATGTGTTGGAAAAGTTGCATTCCTTGACTTCTCCCTCACTTTTTTCTATTTTTTTTTAATCTTGCCCTAGCGCTGCATCAGTTTGACTATTGGAAATAAAGAAGAACATGCAATACTTCTCTGTAATTTCTTTCTGTATTTTGGGAAAAAAGCTTTGGTTCTTCTGGGAACTTCAGTATTGGAAGTAAGTGCTGGAGTTAATATTAAAGTTGTGCAAGCAAAAAATAATTTTCAGCTTCAAGTTTAAAATACTTAAAGTTTATGTCCTTTCACAAGTCAATTAGGGAACTCTGTGGCTCAAACAGACATTTGTGCTTGCATCATTGTAAAATAGTACTTACAATAGTGCTGCTTTCATTGAGGTGGTGCCTGGAAATAATAACTTCTATACATGCATGATACTTTAGACCAATGCTTAAAAATAGTGATGATGGTGCCTTAATAGACATGTGAGTAGTTATAGTAGTTGTTAATCATGATCAGTGTCATTTTATAAGCTTCTCGTATTATGTTTAAATATCCTTGGAAATATTTCTCCCAGGTTGGGCTAGCTCATGCCTTTCATGATAGAATTGGAGCCCCTGTTACTAGGTGATCCCTCTGAGCAATGCGTGGAGCAAACCCCAAACAGAGGGGGTGGGGGAAGGAAGAATGGGAGAGGAAGAGAGAGAGAGGGAGAGAAGGAGGAGAGAGAGGGAGGGAGGGGAGGGAGGGAGGGGGGGGAGGGAGGGAGGGGGAGAAGATTGGAGGAACAGAAGGGAGAAGGAAAAGGGAGAAGATTAGATTATTTCTGTGTCACTAGCTAATTTCTGTGAGCCTCCGCTGTAGTTTTTTAGTGCCACTAGATGGCAGTAAAAATTCAATAATGTTTAAGCAAGCATTCACAGGGGACATTGCCCTCAATGTGTGGTTTCCACCACAGTTCAGTGATTAAGATAATCCTTTGCTGCAAAAGAAGAGCACAGTGATAAAAGAGCCAGAAGATTGGGACTAGAAAGAACAGGTTGTCCTGTTGTGCACTGTTTTTAAGAAACAGGGTGGTGGGGGAGGGGAGGGCTCTACCTAATCCAATACCTGTGTCCGCTTCCAGTATGCTGACCCAGGTGGGGTGGAATCTTGCCGTCCTGTAATTAGAAGGCTCTGGAAAGCAAAACCTGAGTGCTCTCTGCATCTACCACGGAGGGAACTTCCAAGTTTACACTGATGTGGCCGGCTTCCCAGCTTGGGTCTGTGGGAAATGAGCGGGGTACCCCCCCCACCCCCCCCCCACCCCCCGCCCACCCCCCAGAGGAGCAGCTGGTGATTCAAGGCCCAAGTAGCCAGCCCGGATTTGCTTTACGGTCCGCTTTGCTACACATTTGGCTTTGACCCATGAGACGAATTTCACTTTTTAACGATCATTATTTTTTCCTTAACGTAGTCAACTGGTTGTTGTTAGTTTGGGGCGGGGGTGGGGGTTTGCTGCTGCTGTTTTTATTTTTGCTTTGTTTTGACTCTTGAGTGTGAGCCTCAAACCTTAAAATTTTCCCTTGAAAATTCAAACTTGTGACAGTTTATACTAATTGAGTGTGGCAGAAAAGAAGCTGTGTGATTTCCAAGACTGTTGTAAAAGGTCACTGTGTTTGCTTTATGTGTTGGGACATAGTTCTCAGAGGTAGAGCCACTGGGTAAGAATCTGTCTTGACCTGCCGTCGCGAAAGGACTGGAGTGGACGTTCCACCTTTTGGTCCTTTCCATCCGGTTAGAGAAACGTGAGTGAAGCTGATTTGGAGTGTCCAGACCAAACCGCTGGTCATCAGTCAGAAATCCCCTAAATTTTGTAGTTATTGATCAATAGACCACTATTAAGCAGCGTAGTCGTATTTTATAGATGAAACTAAATCACAAAGTCATTCAGCAAAGCTTGGCTCCAGCTTCTGCTGAGAACCACGTGTCCTTTCGTCACCATATCTTTTCATGTGGATCATAAAATTTTAAAGTGTATTAAAAATAGCAAAGTCCAATAGCAAAATAAAAAAGAAAGAAAGAAAGAATGTGGGTGGGGAAGGGTAGTCAGAGAGGAAGGTAAATTTAAAACTGCAATGCCATTTAACACTGATTGATGTCAGTCTCGTTTGCTCCTCTGAACCTCAGCTTTATCCTCATAAACAGATGTCATTACTATCCTACACAAGTCTCTTAACCTCTGATTATTCATCCCAAAGATAATTTAATTAGCACCACCCACAATATGGATTGCGCAATACCTAGTACATATAAATATTCAATAAATATTAATCACATTATCATTATGGTCTGGATTTTTTTTTTGCTAAAAGGTTTACATCTCAAAATATATCCAGAGCAAAATATACATATGACATTATTACTCAGATAATTTCTTCTATGCTTTTCCTCTAGCCTTTTAATTCCAAGTCTTTTTCTCAGAATTGTTTTGATGACATCATATTGTCTCTTGGTTTTTTTTCAGAGCCTTACACAAGGTTTCTATTTCCTAACACTATCTGATGTTCACCCTCAGTTTCTAGGTATTTTATGCTCAAAATAAAACACTGCTGCATGAATTAGACAAAACTACAACTACCTCAAAACAGTACTAGCTGTCAGAAAATTGTTGTAATTCACATGTACTTATTTCATTCACTGTATCACTGTCTTCCCGTTCATCATCGATTTGCTCGAGCGGGCACCAGTAACATCTCCATATGTCCTGTCTCATGCAAGTAGAGTCCAAGGGCACCTGCTTGCTCCAGGAACATAAAGAGCCTCAACCATTCCATCAGGTCATGGGAATGAGGTCTATAATTGTTACTGGTATTTGGCATATCAAATACGACATGGGTAGCTTGCCAGGCTCTGCCATGCAGGACTGATTTCATTAAATTTTTTTTTCTCTTTGGGCCACACCTGGCAATGCTTAGGAATTACGGAGAGACCATATGGGATGCCAGAGATCAAACCCAGGTCGGCTGCATACAAGACGAACACATGACCCACTATACTGTCACTCTGGCCCCTAAACAATTTTTTTTGACATGAGGTTAGACCACGCATGGCAGAACGGGCTCAAAGTTTCTTTCAGTTGAACACATATACTAGCCGGATCCTCAGGGTTTCTGGAGCACAGGCATTTTTTTTCATTTTCAAATAAATTTGTTTGCTTGCTTGCTAGCTTAATGAAGCAAGATAGTTTTTATTGATGAAACTCACTTTGAAAGATGTGAGGGAAGAGAAAGAGAGGAAATCTGTGTTCAAGAGAGGACACAGGCTACTCTACTGTGGGAAACGCCCAAGCAAATAGACGCAGGGATAAGCAAGTAAGATCCGTATTCAAGGGAGAACATGGTCTTGAAAAGCAAGCTTAAATAAATTTTAAAGATCCTAAGGCATATCTTTAGAATTCAAAGCTGGCATTATAATTTTTACACACCAAAATATGCTACCCATACGGCAGAGCCTGGCAAGCTACCCGTGTCGTATTTGATATGCCAAATACCAGTAACAATTATAGACCTCATTCCCATGACCTGATGGAATGGTTTAAGGCTCTTTATGTTCCTGGAGCAAGCAGATGCCCTTGGATAGCATGAGACAGGACATATGGAGATGTTACTGGTGCCCGCCCGAGCCAATCGATGAACGGGAATACAGTGATACACACCAAAATTACTTAAATCAACCTCCTATCAAAAAATGACTAATTCTTTTTCTTACCCAGGGACATGTAGCATATGTATTAACTGAGGAAACAGATGAATTCTTGCTTTGGAATCCTTTAACTGGGCAATGCCATAAGCAGCGTGACCCATTTTGCCCTTTACAAAGCGTAGACTGTTTGTTTGATGGTGAGAATGTAAGTACATAGGGACAGATCTTACTTTATTTCCTCAAGGGGCCGGAGCGATAGCACAGTGGGTAGGGCATTTGCCTTGCACCACGGCCAACCCGGAGTTCAATCCCTGGAATCCCATATGGTCCCCGAGCACTGCTAGGAGTAATTCCTGAGCAAAGAGCCAGGAATAACTCCTGAGCATCGCCAGGTGTGACCCAAAAAGCAAAAAAAAAAAAAAAATTCCTCAAAAGTCAATGGAATTCTTCTGCCCTGACTGTAGGAATCAAATTGGGGGTGTGGGATCTTTTATCTCTGGAGCTACCCCAGTGATTCATTAGTCCCTCCAAGGTTTGAACCTAATGAGTCATTTAATGCTCATCTACCTCTGGAGTCTCTTTTATCTTCGGGAAGGTTTACCGGGGAACCTCCCTTCATCTTCAGTCTCTCAATTGGGCAGTAGTGCTATGAAATTGCCTCCGTCCTAACTGGCTGTGATTTTCCCTTAGGCCTATGATGATTTTACATTCATGTTTCAATAGGTCTGGTTTAATATCCAACAAAATAACACACCAATGGCTGTACATTTTGACTATTCAAAGGAAAGATTCTGGAAACAAATGCTTCCCAAAAAATTTCAAGGAATAAAAACCCAAAGTATACAGGTAAATTATTTTTTTTTTCCAGTACGTCAACCAAATCTTCATCTTCATGGGCTGAGATTACACTTCATATTTTTATAACAGATTGCTTAGTGAATTGTTTGACAATGTAATAGGTCCAATTTCCTTCCCATCCAGCCAAAGTTTGAACTACTCTGAACCCTGTCTCTCTCTATAGAAAAGAGAAATTGAAATGTATTATCTCAAATGTAAGTCTAGATTTTAAGATAATATTTAAAACATTTTCACCATAAAATACATGAAAATGCTGTAGTAAGTTCTTACTTTCAATTTGCCTTTTGCTTAATACCATGGGAATGATAAAGCATAAGAATTATAGAACAGTTTTATCTAGGGTTGACCTCCATGAAGTTACCTCATAGAAAAGCAACAGGGCAGAAACAGTATTAGTGACTGGGGATATAAAGAAATGGTAGCAAAAGTATGAGAATGCTTTGTAAAATCCAGTGAAACAGAGACAGTCTCATTTTTCAATCCAGACTGAAAGTCTGGATATGACTGATAAGTCTCCATATTTTGCTATTCTGAAGAAGGGGAAATACACTGAAAAATTCACTTCTTAAGTTTCAGAGGCAAAAAGACCAAAGCTTAGACCTGAGACTAGGAACTGGCCTTCTCACAGATGTACTCAGCATTGCTTTGCAAAGGCACCCATGTACCATTTCTACAACTGTTTCTGGAGGTCATGGATACAATTGAGAAGGAATGCTAGAAAGTGGGGGAAAATAGGAAAAAAAGACATAAGACAGCTCATAGAAACAAACTCAAATGGACTCAAAGAAACAGAAACTCAAATTTCAAACCTCAATTATAATCAGGGAAATACCATTTAAAGTAATATAGTAGTATTTCATATATATAAGATTGGCCAGAAAGGAAAACAGGGAATAATCATATACCACACCAAGTTCGGGCAAAGGGTACAAATTATTAAAAACACTTTTGATGGCAATATGATATTAGCTGGTAAAGCTAAGGATACCTTTTGATCCACCAATTCAAGTTCTAAGAATATACCCCAGAGGAAAATATACCAGGAAAGAAATAACAACTATGTACATTGTAGAATTACTGGTAACAAAAAAATTTTCAAATAATGTGTCAATCAGAAAATGGACTTGTGAGTTATGAAATAATTATATATGAAATTTATCATATAGCAGCTTTTAAAAAATTACATGTACAAATTGATAGTAACATCAACTGTACATCCATTACATCAGAATATCTGAAGGAGGAATTAAGTATCAGTTTTACATGTAGGAGGAATCAGCTCCTACATGATTCAAATGTGCAGTGAAGTTTGGGAAACGCTGATCTCGAGTCATGTTTATCAATGTGATGAATAATAAGAATGTAACATTAAGAAAATAGATATTAAAGGATATAATGCAAAACTATATGTGTAGTTGAAAACTATTATTTATGTGTATATAGATTTGTAACAATAGTATAAAAGCATACATAAGAGTGATAAATACTGATTAAATGATAAACGCTGATTTAAAGATTATTGCCTTTGGGGAGGAAACAAAAAAGAATGTTGTTCAGGCTGGGGGTGGGATGGAAGCTGGAGACATTGGTGGAGGCGCAGAGGAGGAAATCCTGCTGGAACAATATACACCTAAAACAGTCATAAATACCTTTGAACAGTAATTCACGGTGATTCAATAAAAAAAATAATAAGTTTTAAAATGAACAAAATCGAGAATAGTATATAGAGTACTTCAAAAATTTTTTCTATAATGGTTTACTTTTTTAAAAAAAATTGTATAAAACAAATATGGAGGAAGGCAAAGATTAAATACAGCTAAGTAATAGGTAGGTAGTGGGTGGATACGCATTATGTTAGTCTCAATCCTTGACTTCATACATGCGGCAGTTTACAGTATTAAAAACATAGATAGTGGTGGTGGGGAGTGAAAGTTAAGCTCTATCAAAGCATCTAAAGTGATGAATTTCTCTCCCCTTCAACTTACTTTTATCATTAAGAATAATCACCAGCAGTAATTTTTTCTGCATCTTTCTAAAAATTCTCCGTAAAGATGCAAACACACACAATACATATAGATAGATTTCCTGTATTTCCTGTTTGTAAAGTCATTTTAAAGAAGGGGAAATGTGCTTATCTCCCTTGAACACACACTTACAGCACCCAAGGCCATTCCTTCTAGGACTATCACCAATGGTGGCCTTAAACATTGCTGTTTCTTAGGGACAGAGTGATCTGTTTAGGGATGAGGGTATTTCAGTGTCCCCTCCTTTTTGTTTAATTGAATCACCGTGATACACACAGTTACAGAGCTGTTCACGGTTGGGTTTCAGTCTACAACGTTCCAACACCCATGCCCCCCCATCAGTGTACATTTCCCACCACCCAAGTCCCCAGTTTCCCTACCCCCCCGCACCACCACCCCCAGCCTGTCTCCAAGGCAGGCACTTTCCTTCTTTCTGAGATGAGGGGCTTTTTCCATTTGCTTACTACAAATCATTTTAGCACCCATTCAAGTAATATTTATTAAGTGCCTGCTGTGAACCAGTGCTATTTTAGGGATAGTTACTCCAAAGATGTGTCTCAGGAGCTGCAGTAGGTGGGGCATCTTCCTTGGACAGAGCCGAATGGGTTTGATCTCTAGCATCCCATATGGTCCCCTGAGCACTAGGAGTGATCCCTGAGTACAGAGCCAGGAGTAACTTCTGAGCATTCAAGTGTACCCTCCCCACCACCACCACCAAAAAAAAAAAAAAAAAAAAGAAAAAGAAAAGATGCGTCTGTCTCAGTCTTCATGGGATTTGTATACTGGAAAAGGAAACAATTATAATGCAGAGTGTTAAAAAAAAACATATATGACAAAATGAAATGTGCTCTGGAAAGAACCTGGTTTCCCTAAGGAAAAGATGGTGTCAGCTGAGCGAAGAAGTGTAAGCAAGAGTTGGCCTGGATGATAATTGGGCCCAAAAAAAAAACCAAGCCCAGTACATGGCAAGAGGAGCAGATATGAAGATTGGGAATAACAAGAGACGCATGCCATGTTAGAGTCCAGGTTGGTGAGGGGGAGCAGAGAGAAAATATAGAGGGTGGGGTGTTTGTCTTGCACAAAACCAACCCAGAATTCATCCCCAGCACCTCATATTGCTCTGTGAGCCCCATCAGAACTGATCCCTAAGCACAGAGGCCAGGAATAAACCCTGAAACCCTGAGTACTTCTAGGTGTGACCCCCAAAAAAACCCTAAAGTCCAGCTTGGCTATTGTTGGGATATCGATGAATAACGGGATCGATGAATTGTTGGGAATAAAGCAGAAATGAGATGAAGGGGAAGCAGAGCCTGGATTGGGGCCTTTAATCATGGAGAACTCAAAGGCCAACATGATTAAGACAAGGGTTGTTATGATGAAAACTGAGTTCTAAAGTCCATTCATCTGAGGGTAAAAACTAAACTTTTTCCTATGTTGAATCTTATAAATGAAATTTAAAATTTCATTTGACATGTATGTCCACTACCTTCCTAAAGGCCCTTTATCATCCACCTCACACGTACCAGACCAGACCTCTCTCTCTAAAGGGACACTCTTTGTCATCACACTTGAGAAGTTAACTTTTATTTGTGTGTGTGTGTGTGTGTGTGTGTGTAAGAATGTGGATGTTCAGCTATAGAATAAAACAGGAAGATTCTTTTGAAGTTTAAAGCTTATGAATTCCTTAAGATAAATGGGCTTTTACTTAAATAAATGGAAAAGGAGAGTAGACTAACATACCATAAACATACAGACTTAACATAATCCAGGAGCCTTTGTCAGACCTGAGGGTGGCCAACTAATTCAAGAGAGTAACTGGGATGTGGGGGTGGGGTCTGGGAAGAAGGGGCCAAGAAGGTTGGAAGGGGGTGGGCTTTGGAGAGAGGTAGATAGTGACAGCAGAGAATTCATTATAGCCTTCCTGTCTGGAATAGCTGGCAGCCCCCTAAAAACGCTGCTACTGTTCATTCTTCCCTTTCTCCAGTATTCTGGAAAAATACTCTGTCATGTCCTAACGTAGGGAATCTCCCTATGCCTGAGATCCGTGGTCCCCTACCTATGGTAACTGTCACAACCACCACTTGGCAGGATTGTTAAATCACACAGATCACTGGGCCTTACCCCAGGGTCTATAGTTCACTGAGTTTGAGCTCTGAACCTGAGAATCTGTATTGTTTTCAGGCCTGGAAACACTGTCTTAGTTCATCACCAA
The DNA here is from genome assembly GCA_021461705.1 of Cryptotis parvus. Lineage (NCBI taxonomy): Eukaryota > Metazoa > Chordata > Mammalia > Eulipotyphla > Soricidae > Cryptotis > Cryptotis parvus. Next base: position 51,097 of record JAJIBD010009207.1, read on the forward strand.
CAGAGTGACAGTTAGAGCCATTTTAATCACATCTGAAATACCCTCAGGACTGGAGGCCTGACAAGTGATGTCCACTTGTAGCACAACCCTCACCCCAGTTATGAAAAAGACCCCTTGCTTTTGCCTAATTGGACCCTGAATAGAAAGGAAGGGGTTTGGGGTAGTGGTCTAGATTAAAGATTTCCTCCCCCCTCCTCCCAGCAAATCCTTCTCAGAAAGGATAATGGAGAGAGAAATGGCAGAGCATTGCTCTGCTGTTGGTGGCTAGGGGAGGGAGTGTAGCTGGAGGGGTGCCCATGTGCCTGGAGCAACGGCTTAGAGACCGGAAATGGGAATGGATACACACACACACACACACACACACACACACACACACACACACACACACCTGGCTTCCATCAGACGGAAGAAAATAGTCTAAAAAAGTGATAAACCATGTTAGAAGAGTAATAAAAGCTAATGTTTTTGAAGCAATGTGTGTTGAGCTTTACATGCGTTAGGACCCCAGAAACAAAGGTACTTTATCTCTCAAAAATATGGTAACTACAGAAATTAAGTTACTTCACCAGATTCACATATTATAAGTGGACGAGACCATCACAGATGCCAACAATCATCTGGTCGAATCACAAAGTATGTCAGATGCTTATTTGAGAACGTGAACAGGAGCAAGCATCTCTTTCTTGCCCAAGAACGATAACTCATAAACCATTCTCTCCCACACTCAGTGAAGTCGTTTTAAAATTGAAAGAACTGCTGAGATCTGCATTTCACCTTTGTGGCTCTGCACGGGACTGTTCTTGCCACATGAAACTGGTTTGAATTCCCCTGATTATAAATGCAGCCAAGGGAACTGTGATGTAAAGATCACAAAACAATAAATATGAAAATCTTTTCTGACTTTCAGTTGTCTGTTTTCAGCCTGAAGAAATCGTTTATTTTGATACTGATAAAAGCATGGTGGAAGATCTAAAGAACAGGTGCGACCCTTATATATTATGATCACAGTATTTTCTCCTTGATCTTTTGTTCAGCCGCCTTTCGGTGGTCTAACCAGATTCAAAACACCCTTTAGAATGTACAATAGAATCACCAAGTGCCTGTTGTTATACTTCCACTAAGTCATTCGCTCTCTTGGTACGTGCATAGAGAAGCAGTCCTGCACCGACACTCTTTGAAAGCAGTCTAAAAAAATAATAATAATAATCTCTGTAAAACGTGCTGTTGTTGGGAAGTTCTCACTATAGACATATAGTAATCAGAATTCGGTAGCTAATATTTCTTCAAGGTATAGGATTAAGGTTAAGGATCCACAACTTGGGGTATGGCAAAAATCTGAAATGGGTAGAAATATCCATAGTGTCCCTCCTAGGCACTCTCTCCTTCCCCATAAAGGGACAGGCATGCACATTCAAAGGAACTGTTTACTTAACCCCACAGTGACACAACTTTTGCTAGAGTCTCAATTCTACAGCAGTGCCAGAAGCGTCTACATCTGACCACCTCTGACCTGCACTGACAGCAGGTACTGTGTGTTCAGCAGCACCAACCTGATGGATGCAGCACAACAGAGGTCATTTTGCTGTTACACTATCACAGTTATGTCAGTAGTATACAACCTTCATTATTAAAAGAGAAAAAGGAACAAATTAATAAGATAATGGTTCCCATCCTTTGGGTTTCATAACAATCACTTCTAGAACTATTTAAATGCAGAGTTGCAGGGTCTCAAGCCTACTGAGTTCGGTATCTGGAGGTGAAACATTTTTATGCAATCCAGCAGGTGTTTCCAGTTGCTACTGCGTGTGTTCCACACACTCTAAACTATTGGTACTGAACTATTCCCAAAAACTCTGAACTATTTACCCAAACACTCTTCAATTCTTCACCAAAGAGCAGCTCCACAGGAAGACTTTTATCAACCAATCCACACTATTTCCCTTCCTAGAAAAGTTACCAATTTACTAAGGACTGGGTAGACAAGAATATCCCTGCTCTTTTTGGAGCATACAGTCTAGTCAGGAACTGCTTGCTAAACTTTTACACTGCGTTGCTGAATTAGCTCATCCAGGTTAACATTCCCAGATCAGAGATCTTGTTTTTGTAAAGGAAGTTTCTGGGAAATACAATGTCTTATGTCAAAGAAGAATATTGGAATATATTCCTTGGAAAATCGGAATAGCAGTAATTAGATGGTAGATTATGCCAAATTATACCCAATAGTCAGGTAACTGTTACAAACAGCAGGAAAAGGGGATGTGCGTTTGCTATCTAGTTGCAGACTACAGAAGTTTGCTGCTTTCAAAAACCAAGAGAGAACCTGCTTCTATCTTAACGCATATGAAAGATAGAAAATATCCCTAGCCAGAGATCTGGATTTCTCCTAAATTCAAAAGTACCTCTCTCATATTTATGTATTTATAAAATAGGTTGTAATTTGGCATACAATAATATTGCATTCTTTCTGTAGAATTGAAAGGATTCTGAAGTGTAAAATGATGGAATGGCGATCTAAACAGCCAACACGTTGGAATCGACAGTGTACTTTCGTTTTGCGACAAATCCTTCCTAAACTAGAACTTGCCACTGGAAGTTTTGCTTCATCTAAAGAAGAAAGTGAATTGGAAAAGCTACTACCATTTTATTGGGTTTGTATTTAATTTAAAACATTAATGACATTTGTTTCATCCACGTGTCAGTTGTTGAGCCGCTGCCGGCTCTTGCTGTGCTCAGCTGATCATGAGGTGCCCAGGAGGGAAGGCAGGTTCTAGCCCTGGCCCACCATCCCAACAGAGCCTCGCAAGAAGCCAGAGGGACCCCCACACCATGAGGGCCACCATTCTCAACATCTGGACTCCACAGCTCGTCAGAACTCCACCCAAGAGAAAAGCCGATCTCAAGCCCTGCTCATCAGAGTCCCACCCTACAGCGAAGCCTATTTCAAGCCCAGGTATGCCTGATCCAAGAGACTCAGATACATGGGGCCAGAGCGATAGCTCAGCGGGTAGGGCGTTTGCCTTGCACGCGGCCAGCCCGTGCTGGCCAGGGTTCGATCCCGGCATCCCATATGGTCCCCGAGCACCGCCTGGAGTAATTCCTGAGTGCAGATCCAGGAGTAACTCTGAGCATCGCTGGGTGTGACCCAAAAAAGCAAAAAAAAAAAAAAAAAAAAGACTCAGATACACGGGGCAGAGCTGCTACCAGCTCTGCCTGTGCTCAGCTGATCAGGAGGCGCCCAGGAGGGAAGGAGGGTTACAGACCTGGCCCACCATCCCAATAGAGCCTCACAAGAAGCCAGAGGAACCCCACACCATGAGGGCAGTCATTTTCAACATCTGGACTCCACAGCTCGTCAGAGCTCCACCCAAGAGAAAATCTGATCTCTCCTTGTTGTGGTTCATCAGTAAACGCACAAACTGAGAGTCTACTACTGAGAGTATACCACCCACGTGGCAGAGCCTGGCAAGCTACCTGTGTCATATTTGATATGCCAAAAACCAGTAACAATTATAAACCTCATTCCCATGACCTGAAGGAATGATTTGAGCCTCTTTATGTTCCTGGAGCAAGCAGATGCCCTTGGGCTACACTAGTATGTGACAGGATGTATGGAGATGTTACTGGTGCCCGCTCGAGCAAATCGATGAATAACGGGAAGACAAGTGATACAAATCAGTTGCTAGATTGTAGTAATTGTCAATATCCCTAAAATTCTTTTATCTTGCTCCTAAATGATAGTTGCAAAGGCATTAAAATTCATTTAATTATAAAATAAGAAAGTTTAAAGGAAGTGAATAATTATTACCATAATTATATTGCATGATATTTTCTTGAAAGCAACGACGTAGAAATCCCGCTTTGGAGTGATACTCTTTTTTGGGGGTGTCACACCCAGCGATGCTCAAGGGTTACTCCTGGCTCTGCACTCAGAAATTACTCCTGGCAGTGGTTGGAGGACCATATGGGATGCCGTGGATTAAACCTAGGTCAGCCGTGTGCAAGGCAACGGGTGGAGCTACCCGCTGTACTACCACTCCAGCCCACTCCAAAAAAGAAATAGCATGCAATGAAGAAACTAAAAAATTGCCAGTCTAGATGATAGTGACAGACCCTTATTCTTGGTTCGGGGAAGAGGACTCCAACAAGACTCAGTATCTTCTACATGCAAATTATTTCCAATTTTATGCATACACTTCTCGCCTGACCTCAGATGGACTTACTACAAAGTGATTTTTTTAAAATTTCAAATTCAACATAACAAAATATGATGGGTGTTTTTTTTTATATTATTAGTATCACTTTCTTTCTCTCTTCTCCTCAGCCCTGGATGTTCTCTTAGTACCTTTTCCTTAAGGACTGGTTCTGTGAATGTCTTTAAGTCTCAGCCTCCCAAGACTTAGATTTCTTCTTACAATCCTGGGGATTCTGATCTATTAGAGATATTCTGATATTAGATCTGCATACTAAGTACCCTACTTTAAAAAATAACTGCTTTCAACTTTAATGGACTTGGGGGATTAATAGATAAAGATTATAACATTTAGTTAAAGTCATTTTTAACCTTAGAGCTCATTTGTAAAATTACCTTTGTAATAATGCAAAAGCATAAGCCTGGGCAGAATCTTAGAGCTAGGATTAGAATTGTGACTCACTAGGTTTGACCTAACTTCTCTACACATTCTACTCCATTGATAAGATAAACAAGGATAAAATTAGTTACTAGGTTTTTTTGGTTGTTGCTGTTCTTAGAATTGGGAGAACTATTACTTATAATGCCTATATAAGTATTTTGTAAATGTTTAATATTTGTATTCCGTGAGCTAAGCATTGCACTTAACACCAGAATGATGACAGTAATCAAGACATATAATTTTATAGATTCGGACACTGTTGACTGTTGAAAAGAGACAGGAAAACATAATTGTACTACATTTAAGTACTAAATATTAAGTCAGCCAAGAAGGACAGTGTATTATGGAACAAATACATGAACATATTTAAGGATCAGGATTTTAAAACTTGGAAGAGGTTTGTTATTGTCATTTGTGTACTATTAAATATAATTTTCTACAAGATAATATTTCTTGTACAATTCTAATAACACCAAACATTTGGTGTTCTAATAACACCAAACAATAGCCAAGCGGCACAAATGCTGGCTGACTTTGACTGAGAATGTGGAAAGATAGGTCTACAGGTGAATCTCAACAAAACTATGTTAATGAAAAATGAACTAGTTCCACAGGCCCCATTCACTCTCAATGGAACAAACATCTCTGAATGCAGCAGTTATGTGTACCTAGGTCGAGAAGTCAACATGATGAACGATCTAAAACCTGAGCTGCGCAGGAGAAAGAGAGCGGCATAGACTGCCTTCAAAAACATCGAAGAAATAGCCAAAAGAACAAAGAATCTTCGGCTCCGGGCACATCTCTTTGACTCCACGGTTGTCCCTGCATTAACATATGCCTCAGAGACCTGGGCCCTAAGAAAGCAGGATGAAAATGCTATTCGGGTCTCCCAAAGAGGAATCAAAAGAGCTATGCTTGGAATATCACGCCTCACTCAAGTCAAAGAAGGAATCCAGAGCTCCGACCTCCATCGGCTGTTCCAGAGTCAGGGACACTCTCGTTTGTTAAGGCATCGAAAATCAGATGGGCTGGACATGTAATGCGATTTGGAGACGACCGCTGAACTAGAGCCGTTACAAACTGGATCCCATGGGATGCCATAAGATCACGTGGCCGCCCACCTACAAGATGGTCAGACTTCTTCGTTAAGTCCCTGAAGGAACGGTTGAAGCTCATCATATTCCTGAAGCAACCAAATGCCATTGGGCTACACTGGCATGTTATAGGATCAAATGGAACTATATTACTGGCACCCGTTCGAGCAAATTGATGAATAACGGGATGTCAAGTGATCAAGTGAATGTTTCTTAAGACTTCCTACAACAGTCATATTTGATGAATGGAAACTTACTGCTAACTTCCTTCAGACTACTCACATATATCCCTCATTTGTAGACCAATTTTGTTATTCTAGAAAGTGAAAGTATGTGGAATGCTGCGTGTGCAGGCTCTGGCAAGACCTTGTACTCTTCTCTCTCTGTAAAGGGGAGATTATAATAGGAGCTACTCGCTAAGGTTGGTTAAGGAGTAAATATGAATGCAAATCATTTAGCACTACACCAAAGAACATAATAGATAGCCATGAAAATAGTTATCTGATAATTTCCTTTGTTTTGAAACTTTTGTAATACATTTTATATGCAGTGATTTCTGATTACCTACATGATTGTAACATGTTTACATAATATTCTCTTTCATCCAGGTTTCAGGATTTCCTATTGAGATGCCATACACTGACATTCAATCAGTTATTGATGCTGTGTATCAAACAGGAATTCACTCTTCTGAATTTCCAGAGGTGGAATTTGCTCTTGCGGTGTATGTTCACCCCTATCCAAACAATGTACTATCTGTGTGGGTCTATTTGGCTTCCTTAATTCGTTTGTCAGTAAAAAAGAAGATGGGGAAAAGGAGAGGGACTAGATTATGGGCCCCCAGACCCAGAAACAACCAGAATTCATCTAGTAGTTTATTTTGCTAATAATCCTCAAGTGCTATCAAGTATCAGCCTAATTTTTCATTCACCTTATGAGTTGTGCACCATAGAGACTCACTCTCTGAGTCTGAGTCTTTGAAGACAAAGATTTTCTTCAAGTTTGGCCGTAGGCTTCATCTTTGGCAAGGAAAACAATCCCAACCTCTCCTGCTCAAGTCAATGTTACTCAAATAGTGGGCTTTATACCACCACCATCAAAATCACCTGAAGAGTCTTTTGTTGAAAATGGAGACTCCGCAATACCTATAAATCAACACCTGTGGAGTGGAGCTCCGGCACCTACATTACTTCAAACAAGCTCCCAGGTAATTCTGATGACCATTTATGAGTAAGAACCCTTCCTTACAGAATGTTGTTATTACATAAGTAATTATATATAATAAGGTCATAAATTTGATGCTGGTTCTGTTTCAATTGCACATAGAAGTTGTTCAAATAGAAATCTAATGTATTGCCTCTTATAAGAAAATATATTGTTTCACTGACTAAAAAATAAAAGAATTTTCCATGGGGCTGAGGGCTGTTATCAGTTCTTGGGGCTTCTCAGTAGTTTTTGTTTGAGATGCTACTGATCTAAAGTTCAAGTACTTGGAAGGGATGCCCAGAATATTCTAATAGTTCTCCTGATTTTGTGAGAAAGGGATTAAGTGGGTTTATCAAATCTCAGGGGTTCCTTTATCCCTTAGTGAGAACCCCTTCAACTCTGTGTCTGGCACCTTTCTGCTGCTTTCCTTTTCCAATGGTGACCCCATGGGGGCCCATCCAGATCCTGCAATGGAAAATGAACAAAGCTCTAAGCTGGAAGCCTTGTATATTCTGGTGTTTTGTTTTTCCTGTGCTTCGCTAAGAAAAGCATATTGCTTTCCTAATAGTGGCAAAAATGACTTGTTCTTCTCCTTCACATTTGTTGTAGTACTGGACATCATACATGTGTAACAGTGCTGGGGTCAGGGGCACACATTTCGTTTTGGTTTTCCGGGCATGGCACTGGTGAGTGGCACCAGGGACTGACCCTGAAAATTCTGGGGATTGCACTTAGAAATGCAGGGGCAGAGCTGGGAGTTAAAACTCTCAGGCGCACACAGATAGGTGCTTACCCACACCATATAGGTGCTTACCCACACCATATCCTACGGGCCAAAATTACTTATTAAAACAAGCACCAAAATCCACCAGATTTCCTAAGGCCGATGAAGTCCAACAAGAGGAAAAGGTAAGAAAACAAAATTCACATATTTGATTGCAAGAGTTATAGAACCTCTTGACTTGAAGATAGTACAGTGGGTACAGCACTTGCCTTGCATGCAGCCAGCCTGGGTTTAATTCCCAGCACCCTATATGGTTTCCCAAGCCCCTTAGGGGGTGATCCTAATTGCAGAACCAGATGTGACCCAAAACCAAAAACAAACAAACAAAAATATATATAGGACTTCTTGAGTCACTTCTACAAGTACGGACCAATAACCTCCCAAATTTATACACAGGTATTTCCCAATATGTATTTTTTCTTCCATTATGCCTGTATAGGCTAGTGCCAGAGAAGATCTCATTTATTTGTAATTTTATTAATCTCAAACCAGACTTAGTTACTAGAAAGGTTAAAAAATAAATTCCAAGGGATATGGATGAAATAATGGGGTGTTTTTCCTCTCCAAAGAAAGAATATCTTCTGGCATGTACTAGAAAATGGATTTGAATTTGTTATATTAATATGTTTAAACTCTGTATGAAGTTTTATTATTAACAGGTCTTCTACATTGGTTAGAAAAGCAAAATATTATTATTATTATTATTATCATTATATTATTCCCACCCCACGGCAGAGCCTGGCAAGCTACCCATGTCGTATTTGATATGCCAAAAACCAGTATCAATTATAGACCTCATTCCCATGACCTTAATGAATGGTTTGAGGCTCTTCATGTTCATGGAGTGAGCAGATGCCCCTTTAGCTACACTAGTATGTGACAGGACGTATGGAGATGTTACTGGTGCCTGCTCGAGCAAATGGATGAATAACAGGAAGACAAGTGATACAAGTGTTTATTATTATGCCTATGGAAAGATGAGGTTGTCAAAGACATGCTGAATTCATGCAGTTCATGTCCATAATATTTAGCTTACACTCGTAACTATTTGGGCTGTTTATGGTTTTAGAATCAATAGGTTGCTGAAGAGAAAGGTAGAACGTATTCAGAGGCAAGCATAGAAGACCTTTCTATATTACATGTGTTTTCACAAGTGTGTGTATTCCACAATGAAAATTTTTTACCCTAAACGTCATACAGCCATCTGGAAATTTTTTTTTTCATGTCACTGTTTCAGACATACCTGTTCTCCAGTATAACATGTACTTGTAAAGTTCTTTAAAGCATTCCACAAATAACTCTGGAGCAACCACTGTGTACAGACACTTAAGTGGGCGTGTCTGAAGTGTGCTTGTCAGAGCAGTGAAAAGAAAAAGGTCTTACATCTGTGAAACTTCCAGCCCTACATGGAAAGCAGGCTGCCAAATGTGTGAGATGTTTCAGAGTGTGATGAGGGGCTGGAAGGTGCTGCTTGTCTTCACGTGGTCGACCCAGGTTAGAGCTCCAGCATCTTATATGGTCTCCTAAGCACCACCAGGAGTAGTTCCTTAATGCAGAGCAGGAGTAAGCCCTGAGCATCACCAGTGTGTCCCCAAAACAAACAAACAACAAAAAAAAAACTAGGGTGTGAAGAGTGCTGTTAAGAGGAGAGAAATAGGGATGGTGAAGGTCTTGGTATATGGGTGCAAGTAGAATGATCAAAGACCTCTCTGAACAAATTACAAGTCAAGTTTGATCCAGGGTACTCCATATGGTCCCCTGAGCCTGCCAAGAGTGTTCCCTAAGTACAGAGCCAGGAGTAGCCCTGAGCATTGTTGAATGGGGCCAAAAAAAAATACTTGAGCTAATTAGATGCATTCGATGGAATAAAATAGTTGAATAAAACAAAAACATAACCACAGTTGTTTAGGAAAACTAAGGATAAGGAAGTTGAATTGAATCTGGGTTGCGTCATGTGCAAGGCAAGGCCCTACCCACTCCACTGTCCATCTTCTCTCCAGATCCTAAAGATGTATTTTTCTTCTCTTTTCTTTTCTTTTCTTTTCTTTTCTTTTTCTTTTTCTCTTCTTTTCTTTTCTCTTTTCTTTTCTTTCTTTTTTGGGTCACACCTGGTAATGCTTAGGTGTTACTCCTGCCTCTGCACTCAAGATTTTCCTGGAGCATATGGGATGCCAGGTATCAAACCCAGGTAAGCTGAATGCAAGGCAAATGTCCTACCCACTGTGCTATTGCTCGGCCTCCAAGATGTATTTTTAAGTGCACATTTTTTCCTTTCTCTGCTTGCATTCTTGTCCGAGTCTCAGAGGATGAACTGTCAGTCTGATCTTATAGGCAGCAAGCAAGCTAATCAAAACTAGAGCCCAGGGGCCGGGCGATAGGCCAGCGGGTAGGGCGTTTGCCTTACACGCGGCCAGCCTGTGCTGGCCGGGTTCGATTCCCAGCATCCCATGTGGTCCCCGAGCACCACCAGGAGTAATTCCTAAGTGCAGAGCCAGGAGAAACCCCTGAGCATTGCTGGGTGTAACCCAAAAAAGCAAAAAAAAAAAAAAACCTAGAGCCCAGGGCGTCTTACTTGCAAGTCTATGCATTAGTAGAACATGAGGTAGCCTTTGAAATAAATCCTGGGTGTGTGTTATGAAAAAAATCAGACAAAAAGTTAGTCACCAACAGATAATATCAAGTGCCTCTATTTGTGAAAAAATGAGGCACAGAGATTAAGTGCATGGTTATAAAAATCTAGATATTTCTAGAAAAGAACAGGAAAGAAAATGTTGCTTCTCAGGATCAGAGGAGGGTGGGAGACTTGCCCGTGAATATATATAGTCTTCTCTGAATGTTATACCTTTTGTATATATTTGCTTCTAAAAATTGGCTTTTAACAAAGATGATTTCAAAAGCAAAGATGGAACCCCTTCGCTGTCACTGTATCACTGTCTTCCTGTTCATCATCGGTTTGCCTCGAGCGGGCCCCAGTAACATCTCCATATGTCCTGTCTCATGAATAGTATACCCTCCCATGAATAAAGCCAGAGTCAAGCTCTGGGGGAAAAGAAGCAATGCCAAAAAAACACAGCTCCGAAATTTGCACCTCACCCACCTTCTAAATCCAAGACTGCAGATCCAAAGGGAGCCCAGAATCCTTTGAAGAGCGCCCCAAGAAAAACAAGCCTGCTGCTGTGCAATCATGGGCTTCTCTTCTAACTAAGTTATGAAGACAGTTGACAATACTGTTGTGTTCATTGTGGTTGCCAGGGTCAAGAAGAACAGATGAAGCAGGCTGTGAAGAAGTCCTGCAACACTGATGTGGCCAAGGTCACACCTTTATCAGATCTGATGGAGAGAAAGCATATGGATGTTCAGCTGGTTGCTCATTAGGGTGCGTCAATATTGCCAACAAAATAGGGATCATCACTGGGGCCAGAGTGATAGCACCAAAGAGAGGGTGTTTGCCTTGCACCAGATGACCTGGGTTCTATTTCTGGCATCCTATATGGTCGCCTGAGCACCGCCAGGAGTAATTCCTGAGTGCAGAGCCAGGAGTAACCTCTGAGCATTGCTGTGTGTGACCCAAAGAGCAAAAAAATTAAAAAGTTTAAAAAGGAATCAAAACTGAATCTAGATGGCTGGGCTTTTTAAAAAAAAATCATAAGGGGCCAGAGCAATAGATAGTTCAGTGAGTAGGGAGTTTGCCTTTGCACTAGACAAAGTTCACCAACAGATGATATCAAGTGCCTCTATTTGTGAAAAAAAATGAGGCACGGAGATTAAGTGCATGGTTATAAAAATCTAAATATGATTCGATCCCCAGTATCCCATATGGTTCCCAGAGCACCACCAAGAGTAATTCCTGAGTATAGGGCCAGGAGTAATCCCTGAGCATCACCGGGTGTGACCCCAGAAAGAAGAAAATTAAGCAAAAGGGACTGGGGATATAGGGAGAGCAGGTAGGCATTTGCCTTGCATGTGACCAACCCAGACTGGATCCCCAGTACCACACAGGTTCCCCAGCCCTCCCAGGAGGAGTTCCTGAGCTCAGAGTCAAGAATAAGCTCTGAGCAATGCTGGGTGTGCCAGGAACACTGTCACGCTCCCCGTTACCCCCCCAAATTAAGAAATAAATGAAAAATAAGCATCCGTGCTTTTTCATCGCCTAATCCGCAGTGTGCTCCAAAAGTTCTCCATATAGTCTTTTCTCATCACAGCCACAGTCTTACCTCTTGCTGCGGATACTCTGGACTCTCTAGGTCCTACTCTGCTCATTATGTGGAAGTGCCGTCCTTTTTGTTTCCATTCTTCCGTACTTTTGCTAGGGTCTAACCTCGGAGTATCTTCCCTAATTCTTCCCTCACTCCCAGTGTGCACACCTCCACGTTCATTCCAAACATTCCCTCTCCTTTGCCTTAGCTGTTCCACCTGACTGGTACACTCCGTGATCAGGTTCACTTCCTTCATTTCCTTCACTTCCCCCACCTCATCATAAGAAGTGGCCATTCAGTGTCACGTTCTACACTTTTCTATTTTTCTTCCAGCATGTATTACCATGTGGCACTATTTTGGTTCATTTAAAACCATAACAAATATCATTTCTTTAAGGAATTAAGTAAATATCTAATTGTATTCAACTTGCTGTAAAAGGCTTGGGGGAAATTACAACAAACTTCTATTATATATATTCTTTAAAAATATTTACTGGATCACAATTTTATTCTAAAGCATGCAAATGCAAATCAAGTCAGATGAAAAGAAATGGGATAAGTTCCTTAATGAAGGAAGTTCTGTCCTTATGAAGCTTGGCATTTGGCAGCGTGACCCACGGAAGAGCTCTTATTCCCCCAACCTAGAAGTGGTTTTTTATATATATTTTAATTTTGAACAAATCTGGGATGCTCAGGGATTATTCTTGGCTTTATGCTCAGAGATCTGTTCCGGCAAGGTTTGGGGGACAAAATGTGGTGCTGGGATTAAACCCCATTGGCAGCATGCTAGGGCAAGCACCCTACCTGCTGTACCTATCTCTCCAGACACTTATTTTTTAATTTGTTGTACTCAGACTCTGCACTCAGGAATCATTCCTGACAGTGCTCAGGGGACGATATGGGATGTCAGGGATTGAACCCTGGTCAGCCACATGCAAGGCAACTGCCTTACCCACATACTATTTCTTTGGCCCATTTTTTATATATTTCTCATATTTGTTTACCATAATGTTAATGTTGTCTGGCTTATCCTTTCCACCCACCTTTGGTGACCTCAGTTCTGTCAAAGACTTTGTTTTCATAAATCATTTCCATTCCCTTAGGTTCTTTATATGCCACATGAGATTACCTGCATTTGTTCTTCACCCTCAGACTTATTTTGCTTAATATGATGGCCTCTAGTTCCATTCACATAGCAAAAAGTAGAGTTTCATTTTTTTTCTTATAACTAATATTTCCATTGTGTACATACACGGCAATTTATCCACTCAACTGTCTGGCATTTGGGTTATTTTCAAATCCTGGTGCAATGCAGATATTTATAACCTAAGTCTATTTGTGCATGAGTCTATATATGTATATTTATAAAATGAATGGACATAAAGCTCTTTCATCACAGGAGACAAATCCAGAAAATATTATTAAGAATGGTTTCTGAATAAACATCTCCCAGTGAATAACATCTTCAAAGTTGAAATCTGGGGAGACAAGCTACTTATTACACTGATGATAATAGTCTTTGACCCAATTTGCTGAAAGGATTTTTTAAACAGGCCCTGGATATTTAAATTACTGCA